>VZRU01012165.1:42005-64049 GCA_013398155.1 Pedionomus torquatus
ACGCTGTTTCATCACCCTGGCATCCCCTTCAGCAAGTTTTTTGTTTTGCTTAGATAACTACAGCCGGCACTGTGAAAAGTAAGAAAACTCCCAACAACGTCAAACAGAAGCTCAAATATTGCAGGACTTACCCCAGAAGAAGTTTTGCTGACATGGTGTCACTGAGCTGAACAGGCTGTTTGATGCCATAGTCCTTCTCGCTTCACGCAGAGCTTTCACCTTCTGCTGTAAATACTTCTTGGATCCTCAAACTGAAAACACAAACCATAGCCAAACCTTGTTTTAGTTTTACGGTGTTCCTGGGTTGCATAGACTCTAGAGTTGGTTTTTTCCCTGTCAAAAAATCGCGTAGCACTGGTAACATGTGAAAAGCAAGGAAACAAAACAAAAAAAAAAAGAGAATGAGCAAATATTTGAAGGACCTACTATTACTGCATAGACTGTGGTTAGAGAGCACTTACTGACTCTGTTGGTCTCAGTGGCTGGTAGTGACCTGCGGAGATTAACCATTTAAAAACCAGAGCCGCCTCTTGCTGTCCTCCTGGAGAAAGTTTGCACCGCACTTGTGGTTCTGTGGTTGTTTGTGAGGCGAATGAAGCATTCACACAATCCAAAAAAGCAAAAGCTTTAAAACTCCTTTTTTTTGCAAGCACTGTTACTGGAGCGAGCGAGTCATGTGGCTGTGACATCAGAGGACTCCAAGTAGGACTGCCTACACTGTGGCTTTTTCTTTCTCTCTTTCGCCCCCCCTTCACCCCCCTCTTTTTTTTTTTCTTTTCTTTTTGTTCTTTTTTTTTAACAGGGATTAGNCCTTCCTGGCATCCAGAAGGATATAGCTTTTTAATTTTTGTGACTCATGAGGATTTGGAGAGAGTACAAAATGCTGCAAGAGCCCAAACTTCTGTACAGTTAAAGCATATGGCCAGCAGAACTCTATTTGAAATCTCAGTTCAGGTTCCCCCCACTCTTCTTCCTCCCTCCTTTATTATTATTTTTTTTTTTGTTTACCCCCCCTCTTCCCTCTCCCGGCTTCATTATTGTGTCTGTGGAAAAGTGAGCAAAATTGGCACAAGTGGCTGTGTGAAATTCTGAACAACAGTGATGATTTACAATAATTTACATCTTTGGATTGTATCACGCTCTTGGGTCTGCTTCGTATTTGCTGGGTGGCTGGATTCCTTCTGTTTTCCTTTTTCTCCTTGTCTTCCCTTTACTTGTGAATCTGTAACTCATTGTGCGAAACTTTACCTTTCCGAAGGTCTAGTAGCAGCTCCGCTCCTTGGGCTTGTGTTTTTTACTGTAATTGGCTGTCACAGCAGTGTTAGTCTGGGGAATCCTCTGCAAATCTTACATCGTGTCTGCCCTTGCTTTACGTGCCTTCAAAACTACTTGGCAGTTTTATGTAATGCAAATGAAGGGCAATTATGTTTCTTTTCTATTTGGGGGCAAAATCTGTCGTTTGGATCTCCTTACTGGTTGTGTACTGCGGTCTAAGTGATGCTTTGGAATACCGGTATTGCTGGGATTTAATGTAGACGTTGCATAAGAGAATGAGCTGGGAGGTTTTGATTGCACGTACATTAATTGCTGCTTATAGTTTCAGTTGTTTAAGAGAAATAGAACAGTCGTAGGCTTTTTGGGAGACTATAAATAACTTTATTCACCAGTTAATGTTAACACTTGGTTTTAAAATGAGACATAAATTTGATGCATATGTAAGATTTAAATACTTAATATCATATGTGTGCATGTGTGTGTAATATTTTTTATATACTTAACATATTGTAACTTTGACTTTGATTGTGTAATATAAGCCTTTACTGTACCAGGACGGAGTGGGTTAACAAAAGCAGTATTTTTTTGTTTATAATAGAGGCTTTGAAATAAATTGCAAAATGCTGTGTGTAGTAAGGAATAATGTGCACAGACAGTGTGTATTAGTAGTCTTGATTTGCTCACTCAGATTCAGAACAAAATTGGAAACATCTTTGAGAAAGTATCTTATTTTTTGCCTCTTTGGACATTATGTCTAGAACTTTTCTTATTAGCCTGATTGTATGACAGATGCACTGGATTTTCTAGTTTTAGCTGAGTGATTTTTCAATTTTTTTGTTTTTTGTTCTTCTTCATTTATGCTTTTGGGAGCAGAAGAATTGTGTAAAGCATTTTCTAGACATCATTCAACTTTTATTTGTAAAATAAAACCTAGCTCTTCGAAGCTGCCATCCCTCCTCTTATATTTTTCCTCTTTGCCCTCAGTTTTTCCAGCCAGAATCTGGCCAGGGATGATGTGAGATGAGTAGCTGGAGCGGTGTGAGTGCAGAGCAGGTTCTCTTTTATGTGGGGATGGAGAGAAAACGGGAAACGGGAAAGGAGATTTCAGTAAAAATTACAGATCGTGATTTAACTTTTATTACGTATTTATCAAAGCAACATAAAGCCCCGTTCATAAAAAAAACCCCTACTTTCATAATATTTATTGTAAGGTAAATGGTATTGTTCTTAGTTTAATACTTTGAAAGTGATCGCCAAAGTTATAGAATTCTACCATAAAATGAAAAAAGAGTATTCTGCAAATCCCCAATCTTGTGTAGGGGTGATATTTAACTCTCTTAAAGATAGATCGCTTTCGTTTCTTTCTATTTTCACAGTATGGTTAATAACATCAATGGAAAAAAGTTAAAGAGTATAAAAACGATGGAGAGAATGGTAATCGTTTCCTATAAACAAAATATTTTTGTGTGTATTGCAGTTCTTAATCAGCTTTTGATGCAGCAAAAGCTGTTGGAGGCTGCTGCTTCTGGTACTTGTGGAACTCTTTCACTGTAAGCACAAAGTTTCTTCAACTGCACTTATGCATTGAACATATTTATCAACTTTCATTTGCTGGTAGGTAGATTCACTGTGTCTCTATAATATAACCCATGTCTTGATCTTAAATACCTGTTTTCATTCGTATGAATGTAACTGTTTGATTTTGTGGAAACTCCAGAATGTATTTTTTAATATCTTTTATTTTTGATATTAGAATACTGAACTTCCTACAGAAGTCTGGATTTTAAGATTTACTGCATTGAAATGCTGTCAGGCTTTCTCTGGAATTGCTTTTTAATGCTTTCACTTGTATATGCAGAGTTATTCTCTGACTTTGTTACTGTGTTTTGATATGATACCTTTATAAGTTTCTTTTTTTTTTTTTTACTGTGTGTACTTCTTCATCTGTGCTGTCAAGATGAAGACCACCTCAGCGAAGCCTTCGTCTAGTAAGGCATAATCCAATAAAAGCAGAAAAACAGTTTAGCTGAGCTGTCGAGATGTAGTTTGTAGAAAGTGGCACCGGAAAAAAAGTTCTAGTATTTTAGAACGGAGACGTTATAAAGCTGAATTTTACGCAGCCCTGGTACCTGGGACACTGGTGGTTCCTTTCACTGTGGTTTGCACTTCTAACAAAGCAGATGCACAAATCCTGCAAATCCACTCTATAAACCAGTGTCTTAGTGGCAGACTGACGCTCGACAGCCTTTTCTTTAAAAGGTGGATCTACAGCAAATCAAAGTTAAACGTATGTGTTCCATAGGGGATGCTTTAAGTCACAATTACGCTTACAAAGGAAGTATTATGCTGAGGAATTTCTCTGGTAAGCTACGAGCTTCATCTTTGACGACAAATGAAGTCTTACTTAAAGTCAGTTGTAACGCAGCACTAGAAGATAATTACGCCTTTCACTTTTTCTGAAATGTGTTTGGAAACTTTAAAGCCACGCTTTATTTCCAAACCTTTTGCCTTGTGCCACTCAAAGTTCACAGAGCGTATAAACAGTGCGATACCCTGCTGAAGGTTTATTTGTCCTTAAATGTTTGTTTCTATGCTACGACTAGGAGTAGAGAGATAAATGTGCTGCTTAAAGCAGTGTGATGACAAACTTGTTAAATTGCACTTGAGAGTTTTACAGTGTCTGCTGTAACAAGACACTGATTTTTAAAATACAGAAAGTCCTACTGCAGCCTCCTCAGATACAGGTATTAATTATAAGTGTTATTAATGCACCTGTTTCTACTAGAGCAATTTTTTTTTAAGGTGTAAAACTTCTCTTTGGCTGTGTTTTTAGAGGGATAGTGCTGTTTTCTGATGGTTTCTACCTCATGTATTTAACATACCGTTTGATTGAAAATATTTGCACATTTGATGGAACTTCTGTTGCTAGGCTTGGGCATCTTAGAGACTTCTAATTTCCAACATTTCTGCAACAGTTTGAAATATACTGGTATCACGTGTATTCTTATCTATTAAAGTAAAAGCTAAAGCTGCTTATTAATTAAAAAGGAAAAAAAAGACTTGTAACAGCCAGGTTATTTTAGCAGTCTGTATTTTAAAATGCTACTTCTTGGGGGCTGCAAGGAGTTTCACTGGACGTCTGAGTTTTACTGCTGCCTTTTTGTGATGACTGAGCCTTATAACCTTTTTCTATCTAAGATACAGTTGGAAGTGGACAGTGCCTGAGACCACTAAGCATAGAGAGCTGGGAGGGGGGCGGGGGGGAAATGCTGTTACGTTTCTAGCATCAACAAATGTTGTCTGTTTTCTGTACAGTGGAATCAGGCTACTGAAAATCAAATTAAACCTTACACCGAACTGTTAATTAAAAGGATTGTCATCCTCTGTTAACCAGTGAGTACATCAAATAATAGCAAGTAGTAATAAAATACTTTCATTTATCTGGAGATTTGAGCTCTATAGAAAGGATTCTCCAGTGAAATTATTCAAAGCCTGATCAGGGGTTAGATTAAGGGCTACATCTTAATGGTCAGATGTATCTCACCTTGATCATTTTTGCTGCTCAGATGTTTCTTTTTTCTGACAAGTGTTACTTTTCTTGTATTCCTCAAATACATGTCTCGTAGACCATACAGCAACAGGGGGAAAAAAATCCCTTGTGATTAGATGCACGAGGTGTGAGCAGTCAGTATATGGTGTTTAAGACCATCCTAACCTTCTAGCTATTTTTCTCCTGTTTTTTTTTTTTTTTTTTTTTTTTTTTTTTTTTTTTTTTTTTTTTTTTTTTTTTAAAGTCAACTTGCAGAAAATATGGGAAACTTGTCTCATATAACAGCTGAGGATGTGGCTAGGTTAAGGCAGGAAACTGCTACCCACAATGCAATGTTACATACACTACCACTTAATAAAATTTATTTCAAACATGCTACTGACAAAACCAAAGAAAAATAATATCCTAACTATGCTAGTTAGTACACTAAATATATCTAGGGAAAAGTGAAAGTAATCTCTTTAGAGCCTTTCTTGCTTCTAGGGTACAAAGGTACTAGTAGTTAAACCAGGGCAGATCTTTAGTAATTAAAAGCAGTGGGCTTTTTTTAGAAAATATTCACATTGCTGTGGAAATTAATGATTATATGCTTTTTAATAACAGTCGAAGGGATTTTCTATAGGCAGAGTTCAGATAAGCTCTCTCCTTAGGGTTTTTTTCTGGGCATCGGAATATCCTCTCGTCTAGTTTTAAAACTGGCAGCTTTTGTTGCTTCATCCCATTTTCAGTGAATCTTACCTTTACTGTATCCAAGCAGCCTTTCGCTTCTCCTTCCCACTTCATCTTTTGTAGGTTGGTGTGAAAGTATCTTCCCTGTCATCTGTGGGAAAGGAGCTGAGAAGAGAAGAGTTCATCTGCCTAGGTTATATGAAGATTTAAGGGTTCTAGTTGTTTTATTTGATTGCCTGCAATTAGAAGAGCCTAATAATTTGTGAGAGGTAAATAAAGTTAATTAACTTCTAAGGTGAATTTAATAAGTCTAAGTGAATTTAATAACAGTGAGTATTTCCAAATATCAGAGAGAGATGTATGAAGTCACTGATGCTGCTCTGCCATAGGTGTCCTGAAAGTCTTGTTCTAGATAGATTCTGGTTTCTGCTTGTTTTTAAATGCACGTATATTGAGGGTGATCCTCTTACAGAACATTTCTGAAGCGTTTCCCTCTATAGTTAGAGAACACTTATCAAGAACAGCTGCTGGAGTGCTGTGGATCCTATCCATGGACTCATGGTGGTCTGCTGAACAACGTTCTTCAAGTTTGACAGGTGAGACAGAGACTCTCCAGTGCCACTGCTTTTGGATGAATCTAGCTGTGGTTGGAGAAAGTGCATCTTGCCAAAATATATGGGTAAGACCACACACAGGCTTTAAAATAGTTATTGTAAGCTTATTTTTAGGCAATATATGTCTTGACAGTTCTTTTATTTGCATGCCAGTTTCACTGCTGCTTATAGATTTTTCATTTATTTTAGTAATGGCAATTGCAGATTTAGATCTATGTTTGTAAAGCTTTTGCACAACATTTACTCTGGAAAAATACAGACTTGCTCCTTTCAAACCTCAGTCAAGATTAGAGAACAGATTTTAAAAAATATTGAAGCGGAGTATTCATGCTCTTCAGGTTTGGTGTCAGTGTTTTTGTATTAAACCCCATTTTCAGGGGCATAGTTCAGCAATAAAAATTGGTTTCTGGTTTTAAAATTAAACCAATTCCAGTAGCTTCTGTGCTTGTATAAGTCCACAGCAATGTAGATTTAAGACATGAAATTAATTCAGTAAGTAATAAAAATGAATTTTTATTTTTTTTTTAAACGGCATAGTTATTAAACACTGAATTCAGAATCTGTATTTGATTTATGTTATAATTCCTGGACAGTATTTTTGATGTGTGCTTTAACGTGTAGAATATTCTTTGCATTCTAAGTGCCTGCTTCAACAATTGGCTCCATAAAGTGTATTTAAAATATTGTATGTTTAACTGACAGTAGAGAAGGGGGTTGTACCCTGTAGAATTTCTGAGTAAACAATACCCATTCGGTAACTTTCAGAACAGATGTTTTTTAAATACCCCAGGAGAAATTAAATATAATACTGAAATGGAATATCATAAACCGTTCATTGGGTAGTGATGCTTAAAAGTTATAGATTCATAACGACATGTTTTTTTTCCCTTATTTCTGTATTTTCCAGATTATCATGCATAATTAATGCGTGACTGTTTCTCAACAAAACGCTACTCATTTTTTATTACTTAACATTGCATAGTACTGTTGTTTATAGCAGTGGACTTTACAGACAATTAAGGAAATAGTCACTGCCCTGAGGAGTATACCATTAAATATATGCAGCTAGCCATTTCATAAAAGTATGAAAAAGAGGGAGGGGGGGAAAACCCCCATATAATGAACCGTAATAAAAATGAGTGATTTGAAGAATTTCATGGAGAAGGGAGAATAGTTGGTTTTAATTTTATTATGAACTTTCTCCCCACATTCGGGTAGGACGAGTGTTGGTTATTGTGTGCGGTTGGCTGGTCTTGGTATCTGCCTAAACCTGATCGATCATCGCCATTGCTTCTCTATTTTTTGGGGGGAAAAAACCCAGCCCCATATGATTTCCTTATGATGGGAATGCAAATTGAAATATTTCTGTGGTGTTCATGATGTTGACATAAGTTTGAGATCCTTGGGCCTGTCAATAGTAGTGTTTTACAGAAAAATAAATAGTAAGATGAGGTAGTTTCTTTCTTTCTCCCATTTATCTCTCCACATCCTTATTTCTTTCTTTAAAGTATTTTGTACCTGGATCTGTTTCTTTTCCACAGCTTGTCAACAGTCTAAGCTTTGCCTTGTAATTAAAAATGTATTGTGGCATTTGGTTAGAGAAGAGATCTGAAGATCGTTCATGAGGAGGAGAGCTGGATAGAGGATGAGAGGGGAATGGAAGGAACAAAATTGGAAGGAGGGGAGAGTAAGAAAGAAAATCTTGTTGTGTTTTAATGAGTTTCTATTCTAATAGTATGGCTCCCATTTTGTAGAGGAGGAATACTGGAGGGAAGGACGAATGAAGAACGAAATCCGTGCACCCGTTCTCATGGTGACAGCACGTGTAGGAGAAAATTTGCCTCCAATCTCCCAGGCAGTGTCAAACCCAGTTTGTTCTGAAACAGGTAGTCCAGATACTGGGAACAGCCTGGCTGGGTTCAGTGCAGTGTTGAGCTCTTTTGCAGTAAATCAGACTGTTTCTGCATAGCACTTAAAATAGTCCTTATAGGTCTGTCTAAAGAATAAAAGAAGACAATCAAACTTAAGCAGGTTGGGAAGAAGATGTATTAATACATTTGTATTAAATTTCCAACACACGAGGAGTTGGGTGGCTGATTTTTCCCATCTGCAGGAGAAAGCAGGCATGGTTCATCCACCAATGTACAGATAATCAGGTCTTAATTCTCTTTAAGATAGTTTTTGTCATGCTCTGAGCAGCGGACTGCTTAATAACTGAATGGCAGTAATTAAGAAAAAGATATAAAAAGGAATTATAATCATTCCTTCCACTCATACCTCCTTCTCTTCTGACCTTCCAACCCCAAATGGGAGGAAGAAGGGCTGTTTTTTTAGTGAGACCCTGCAGTTTGGTTGCCAGAATCCAGACCTGTAAGTTCTAAGATAGATAACGTAAGCTTTAAGGAAATGTTCTTTGTGAATAAGACAGTGAATGTCTTTTGTTGTTGTTGTTGTTTTTTTTTTTTTTTTTTTTTTAATAATACTTAGCTATTTTATTACTTTTAACAATTATTTCTGTTCTGTTTAGATGGGGAAACAATCATTTAAGAAGATGCAGCACTGTGTCTCCTTGTTAGCTCCATCAGGGACATGTCTAGGAGGCACCCAAACCCAATGAAGAGGGTGCTTTTTACTTGGAGACCCAGCCTATAATCAAAGTGAATTTGTTAATGTTTCCATCCCAAGAGGAAATACAGGTTCTGAGTCTTGCAGAACGTACTGTGAGGTGTCAAAGGTGCTGGGCAGGATGAAATTCTGCATTTGGGCAGAAAATGACAATACCGGTTGGCGTAGAGACTCTTGGGTTTTGCCTGATTACAGCGTGTATGAGGAGACAGCAATCAATGGGCACTTAGTACTCAAATCACTTTTGGAATTGTATGGTCAAATTCCTTGTTAGTGATTGGAATAGGAGTATGTTTGTGAATATGTTGGGATATGTTGGAACAGGAGCACTAAAAACCAGTTTTGTTGGAAAATCTAGCAATTTAGACAAAAATTAATCCAGTTAGAAAAATAGTGTTCTTTAGTATTTTCTATCTTCCTTTCGAATAATAATTCTTCTTCTAGAGTGGTGCTTTTCAGTTGTTCTGTCCTGAAAAGACTTTGGACTCAAGGTTATGACTCTGATAATTAGTTCAAGAATCAATAAATCTCTGGTTCACATAGTGGTGTATCAAAGAGGATGTTAATTGGTTAATACTTACATGGAATAATAAAATTTCTTTGTACTTTATCATCTTAATATTTTAAAGAAAGCTGTGTTTTAGCAGTGTGACATCAATGTTATAGATTAATTCCTGTAACACTTATTTTGTGCCAGGATCTGTTAGATGAGGTCAGTTACGAGTGATGTTCTCTGTGACCTTCATCTCCTCTGGATTTCTTTCTCAGTAATGATGCTGCCCAAGTAAGTCCTCGTAGCTGAGTTTCTTCATCTCTTTGGGAACCCATGGGGATGTACGGATCTTTTTTGGAAGATTGGGCCGTTTGCTGCTTTGGCAAAATCCCCAATGCTAAAGGAGGCAGGACTTCTTGTGAGCTGGGGTTTGTTCTCATGGTATAGGCTTTAAGGTTGGAGCCCTCAGAAACAACTGTATTCTCTGTAAAGTGTAAAATGAGCTACACTTTAATTCTCACACTTTATCCCTTTTGTATAGGGGAATATATCTTTTATTTTGTTAAAAAGAAACTTCAGGAACGCTTGGCCTTTGAGAATAAGGCAGAACGTGCATTTTTACTTTGCCATCTTTATCCTGCTTATTCTGTAAAACTTGTAATTGTCCTTTCTTCAAAGTTGTTTTATTATTATTATTTTTTCAAGTTTTCTTGCTTTTTAAGCCCAGTTTTGCCCAGTGTGGGTTTGAAGCAGCTCTGCAGCAGAATGTTTATATTTCAGTTTGAGGGAAAATGATACCAGTCTGTTCAGAAACGGAGCATTTGCAGTAGTGAGTGGCATCCTTACAAGCTAAACATAATGATCAAAGAGCTGAAGAAATAACAAATTTAGTTGTCTTTTGGACAAAATTACAATGGAATAGCGTTTGGTTTGTCATTTAGCTTCAGGATGATTTATTTTTCTTCTCTTTTAATTGAAGAACAAATCCAATTCATAACTGAATGCAATTCAATCTTCTCATTTTCTGATGTGGGTAGAAAATATCTGTTTTATCTGTGTATAGGAGCTACGGTAATTCAAGCTTATTTTTCCTTTGGAATAGCTGAAACAAACTGAGAGAGTCAGACATTCAGTACATGACATTATTATGCCCAGACACTATTTTAGAATTCATGAATTTTACAGAACACTAATTCTTTGAGTGCTTTCTTTTCAGCTCTCATTAGGAACTATTCCTAGATTGGACATCTGACAGATACGCAACGAAAATAGTAACGAATTTCCACAAGATTGCCTACTAATTTAGAGGTGAAATCTGAAGAACATACAAACAGATCTACTCCCAACTTTTTTCCTTTTTTTTTTTTTTCCCATTTAATCTATGTTACTCTACTAAAAAAAAAAAAATTAAGTTTATTTAAACTCTACAGGGTAAGAATAAGTTAATGAAACATGCACAGAAATGCTAGACTTAAAGTTTGCAGTGATCCTTAGCACAGCCCCATTGTATGCACTACATTATAGTACAGTGTTAATTGATGGCATTTTGTTTTTTTTTTTTTTTTTTTTTCCCTCCCTAGAACTCCTGACTCATTCTTTGCTCTAAAGGAATACTTCAGAGTTAGTTACTCAGTGATTTTTTTGTTTTTCTTTTTTATCCCTCGCTGCTCGTTGGCTGGCTGACTGCCACCTTTCCTGCGCCGTATTCAAACCCCGCTAGGAAGAAGAATTACTAACTTTCGCCTGCTCTTTTGAGGCACGTGTCACACTATGAGAATATTTAACAAAGGGTAATTATGCTGTTGTTCGCAGTGCTCTTGGGAGAAATATTCTCTGTGTGTGCCATATACGTTGGTGGAGGTACAAAGAGTAAAATGAGAAAAAATAAAAGGCAAATTAAACCCCAAACTTCTCAGTCATTCTGCACAACTAAGATTTCTGTGAAAGTGCTTGAAATGTTTAAAGAGCTTAGTTTAAAGAGCTCGGGGCTTTTTTTCAGTGATGGGTGTATGATTTTTTTTTTACAAATTAAATATGGTTTAAACAAGGAATAGATAAGGACTGATCACTTCCTAAAATAATTGCTCTCAGTATTTTAGAGGCAGAACAGGATCCAGTTTTCCAGAAAAGCACTGAGCAAGTTTTTAAAGAACAAGATTAAAACAAGGTTTTACTCTTGAGTTGAAAGGCAACCTCCTTTGTTACCTGGCCTTGATCCTTCCTCCTAACAAATCTCACTTCTGCAGTGAAGGAGCTGGGAGTTCTGTGATAACCAGAGCCACAGGAGAGTAGTAACTTACAGCCCTCACTACCATTACTGCATGTATAGATGTAAAATTCCAGGGTTACATTTAAACGGCTATTTCTTTTTAGACTTCTATCTTTAATCCTTATGCTTATTGTGTGAGACAGCTTCTTTAAGGTAAGGGTAAGGATAATAACCGATTAGTTGCTGAATAATTACATTTTAGTATACTGATTCTTCTGAAGTCCCTGGTCTATTTTCAGAAAGAGGGGGCATGGTTCAATGGAGCGCTGTTCTGATCTAGAATGGTATTTCTTTATCTCATCTCCACGTAGTTGAGCCTTATTGTATGTGTTTTCCACACTTAAAATTGGAACTCAGTGTGTCCACTTTCATGACGAAGAACACATACAACTTCTTAGAGGTTCCAGTGTGTGGTTTTGTGGAGGCCAAAGGGTTTCATCATGATAGTGGAAGTAATAGATTGAGGCTACGAGTCTCCTTCACCTGAACACCAGAATTGTGGTGTGGCCTGAACTTCTCACACACTGGCCGTGTGGGGTGTTGGACAGCTTGCAGGTGGCTCACAGGTAGAGATGGCAGTGTTCCCTGATGGTCACTCCAGTGTGAAACAGGGCAAGGTGAGGTATGCTGATTGGTCCTGAGATGATGTTTCCACCTCAACACTTTGTCTCCTGCTCAAAAAAAGAAAAAAAAAAAAAAAAAGGTAATTTCCTTGTAGCATTTCATTTGTGTATGCCACATCCCTAGTTGTTTTTGCCCCATCCCTGGAGGCGTTCAGGGCCAGGCTGGATGGGGCTGTGAGCAACCTGGTCTAGTGGGAAGTGTCCCTGCCCATGGCAGGGGGTTTGGAACTTCATGATCTTTAAGGTCTCTCCCAACTCTAGCTGTTCTATGATTATTTTAGCAGCTTTCATGCCAACACTGATGTACTGATGATCATTTGACATATTTTATGCACAGGAGCTGTGTTTGAACTAAACCATGTCTAGATAGGAGCCAACAAGATGCTTCCTTGTTTAGGACACTGATTTACTGTTAGGAAGTTTAGATTCATTTTACCACAGTCTCACTTTGACATGTTTGGTTAAGAAACTCAAAAGCATTGGGTTTAGTGAGAAGTAAGAGTATTTGAAATATCTTTTTGGGACTTTGATGCAATTTTTTTTCATTTGCAAGTTACTGTTATGGGGAGTGGCTAATGTATTGAAGGTAAAGAATTCTCTAATTAGCAAAGCCACACTTTCTGTGAGACTGTAGAAGGATCAGTAAAATATTGTGTATAGCTTTTTTTCTTTTTTTTGCAATTCATTTGCTGGCTGTATGGAAGTCTGTACAGCGTATTTGTCCTCTTCTAGAATTCTCATATTTCTGTGCAAGGAGAGAGAACCAAGAAAACAAGGTGCAAAATGTTTCTTCTGTATTGCAGCTTTTTGCTTTGTTAAGAAACAGGGTGTTTGGGAATGGAGCTTGCTGTGGTTTATGATTTCAGATATTAATTGTTAGCTTCTGCTATCCTCCTCTGTGCTTATTCAGGAGGTAAACAAGTAAATTTCTGTTTTACAAGTACGTAAGGGAGACAGACTGCTTCTGGGTCTGAATTTGGGAGTACCTGTTCTAAAATTAGTACTAGACTTAGAGTTGAAAATACATGGTTGTGATCAGTTCTTAACACGCGTGTTGTCTTTAGTTCATGGTCATCCTATCCCTACTGAATTTAAATATGAAAAAAAAAGTGTTGATAAAAACAGTCCTTATGTAGTTGTATTAAATAAAGGCCTTTATTAGACACCTGAACAGAAATTTCAGTCCAAGCTTTGACTAGTGTATTTTGCTGGCTTTGGGCTGGTCACTTAAACTTGGCATGCATCTGTCTTGGCTTGATTATTCATTTAATTTACCGTAAATCAGGACTAATTATGCTGAAGTTATTGTAATTTTACAGAGGTAAAAGAGCTGTAAAAAAGCAGAGAGAAGGCTCTGCTGATAATGATCTGTAGTCTGGTGCTTGGGAGGTGAGATTACTTATGGGAAAAAATGGGAATGATAGGTTTGGGGGGTTTGTTTTTTGTTTTTTTTTAAAAAAACACTTTAATAAAGTTAATTTATGTTGCTTGAGAGAGGCTCAGTGTTTGAGGGATGACCCATAATGGAAGGTCATAGGAATATCAACTCTGAGATTGGGTTTGTTGCGTTCAATAGAGCTTTTAGTCCCCTATAACTGAGAAATAGAGAAGACTGTCTTATATTTTACCAACATGAGAAGGGCATGGATCTGTTGGAGTGAGTCCAGAGGAGACCATGACGATGATCCGAGTGCTGTAGCCCCTCTGCTGTGAGGACAGGCCGAGCAAGTTGGGGTTGTTCAGCCTGGAGAAGAGAAGGTTCCGGGGAGACCTTAGAGCCCCTTCCAGTCCCTGAAGGGGCTCCAGGAGAGATTGGGAGGGACTCTTATCAGGGAGAGTGTAGTGACAGGATAAGGTGTAATGGTTTTGAACTGAAAGAGGAGAGATTTAGATTGGATATTAGGATAGGAATTGGATATTTAGATAGGAAGAAACTTTTCACTCTGGTGGTGGTGAGACACTGGAACAGGTTGCCCAGAGAAGCTGTGGCTGCCCCATCCCTGGAGGTGTTCAAGGCCAGGCTGGATGGGGCTTTGAGCAACCTGGTGTGGTAGGAGGTGACCCTGCCCATGGCAGGGGGGTTGGAACTCCATGTTCTTTAAAGATCCTTTCAAACTCTAACCATTCTATGATTCTATGATAAAAGTGAAGATTTACACTACTTAGATAGTTGAAGTGCTAAGTAATATTAAGGTTTCTTTTTTCTCTTTTATGTTTTCCACTAGTCAGCATTGTAGAATATTTATTTAGTACGGTATTAACATCTTTCTACTTACTGAACTCCCTTAATGGAATCTCCTACAGCTTTTCTGTTGCCAGGTTTTCCGATGCATTTCTTCCCACTATCATAGTTAATATCCTGGGAACTGCTTGAGTTAGCTAAAGGAATTACTTGTGACTATGGTGCTTTCATATTTGTAGATTTATGTTGCTACTGAGCCTTGTAACTCTAGGGATTTTTTTGAAAATCTGAGGAGGATGCGGAACATAAGCAAGTGTTACACTTAATCCTGTCTATTAAACATCACTTTAGAGTCATCAGAGCACAGTCATTGCCTGTCCCTTGTGCTTTTCTCAGTATAACTTCTTGCTTTGTTTAAAAAAAAAAAAAAGAGGAAGAAAAAAAAATCAGGGCATTTACAAATCTTCTGTAAAACTAGACATTTCAACTGAGATCAACATTTTGTTGTTCAAAACAGGATAACAGCTGTGACTTTGTAAGCTACTGTTAGTGGTTTTTAGAAGCTAATTTGTCAGCTCGCTGGCACGTTGAGCTCATTTGCCGAAAGAAGTTGATGTCATCTCCCATATCGTTCTTTGTCAAAGCTCAGCGTCTCTTTCTTTAACCAGTGAGTCTCAAATAGAATGTTACAGAACGGGGCTGGTTGCCAGTGGCATTAGTTTGCTTTTTATGTAACTTCAATTTAGATTATTCATGGCTCAACACAAAATTCAGTTGTCATGTGAGAGTTGATTACCCCCTTTTCCTGTCCTGTAGCTGTGATATGTAGCTCCTTTTTGTGTCCTTTGAAGAAAAAAAAAATGCGAAGGGCAGAAATGTTTATTATTTTCAAGTATTGCTACTTGATCTATTCAAACAGAACCTGATGTAGTTTATTATTGTGTCTTCCACATATAGCATGAAATAAGGCTTTAATTAATGACTGTAGCTATTGATTGAAAATAAGGTTTCTTGGAGGAGTGATTATCAATTAAATATCATCATTTTAGCACAAAATTATTTATAATTTCTGTTTAATATCCTGGCTAAAAAGGAGCTGCAAAACTGCATGTTTTCAGATTCTCCCTTATTGCTAAGGAGTAAGTAATGGCAACGTTGGCATAGAATTTGATGGAACTCTGGTAGTTTAAATCTTTTAAGTGAATTATATGGTGGCTTTTCAGTGGCTTCAGTGTCTCTGTAGCTTTACAAAATGTTGTGGGTGTAAAGACGAGATCCTCTTCCAAGATATCAGCCAAAGAAAAGATGAGACATTAAAGGTAGGAATAGTTTGTCCCACTCGAGCAATTTTACTTGTGAGATCTACCAGGGATCTTGGACAGGTGAGACAGTTCGAGAAGGTCATTTGGAGGGATGAAATCAAATGCCAGTGGTGTGGAGCCACCCAACGATTTTGCAGAAATTGAGAGTGTGATAAAATTGGTGAGATCCGTCACTGATAAACCCCCAAGTCACGTACACGAACTCTGTGCTGTTTCTCTGCATCAAAAAAGAGCTCCGAGGTTCGCAGTGGATGCCTCTTAAAGCTTAGGAGTTGTCAAAAATTGATTAGATTTTAAAAGAATTGAGAGCGTATGAGGAAAACAGTGTTATTAGTAGTTCTGCTGTTTTCCTCACCCTGTGACAAAACCAGCATTCTGGAATTAGAAAGGAATTGAATGAATTGCGTGCAAGAAGAAATTAAATTGGCAAGGTGCTAAAGCCTGGAAAGAGAGAACTGGAAGGGGAATGTGATAGAAATCTAGAATTATGAGTAACGTGGAGAAAGTGAATGGGAACAATTAATTTCCCTTTTCATAACGAAAACTAGGGGCAGATAATTAAATTATCAGATGGCAGGCTTAAAACGAACACAGGGAAGTAGTTTTTTAACAATGTATAATTAAATAGTTGGATTCATGAACTCGTTGCCACAAGGTACTGTAGAAGACAAACATTATAGTAGCTTAAAAAGAAATAAAAGACAATCATAGAGGTGAGGTTTTATCTACAGCAAAAAACCACAGTTTTCGAGTCATAAACTAAGGCTAAACTTTAGGTCAGGTGGAGAGGAAACCAAGTAGGGGCTGCCCCTAAGAATTTGGTATTGGCCTTTCTAGAGAATACTTTGTCTTTGTACACATCCCTGTTCTGAAGGTTTTGAGCATAGATAAGCTGATTACAGAACCCAGATGATAGTGCTGCCTATCGTGTATTACCGTGGGGAGGGAAAAAAGCCACCAAATCTTCAAAGATTTGCTGTTAGTGTGTAAACGGATAAGTAGTGTAAAAATCAGGATGCAGAACTCGAAGGATTTTGATTATTTATGCTTATAAAGGTAGGTAGGCTGTACTTCTGTAGAGGGATTTTCAAAAACATATCACCCCAGTAGTATTAATTTGTTCTATAATTTATTGGTCATCCAAACTTTGATATTTCATGGTAAATTTTTAACACAATAAGGTATTTTCCAGTTTCGTTTTGTCAGGGTAGTCAATCGGAGGTTTTTCAGATTTTTTGCTGCAGTTGTTTGTTTTCCCTATTTAAATCTCTTCTTTATTTGGCACTTTGAAGCCTGGTTCTTTGAATGCTGGGATTTTGTGTGCCAGTTGTTGATCATCTTCATGATTTTGCCAGGTCTTTCTGGAAGAATTGACCTATTGAAAGCTATATGACTGCCATCAATAGCTGTATGTATCAGAAAAGTGGGGTTTTGAATGCGAAAGGGATTACCACTTATAAATGCCTGGAAAATGCTTGTTTTAATAATCTATACCTTAATTTTATATTTCTTTTCTGAAGGAAGTAATCCCATTGAAAGCTGTAGTATTAAGACTACAAAATTCTATTTGTTTATCTAAAATGACTGAATTTTAGGATGGAATCGATGTGCTATTTACCATTATCCTATTTATTTCCTAAAAGTATGCTTTGATTAAAGCCTATGGGTGTGAATTTTGTTCCATTTTATCCCTAGGTACAAAAAAAATTAAGCCTTATGGTGTGCTGAATAATAAAAAAAGCTCCAGTAACATTTCAAAATATACCATTATAGATGCTAATGTGTCATAAATCTAAACATGGTGGACTGACAAAACGTACTGAAACCATAATGCGTGTATCTGTTATTAAAATTTATTTGAGATTATATATTTTTTGTTTTCAGTTTTGAATCCAGCATTTATCATCTTAGATTTCAGCCGAGCTTTTATATATGCCTGAGGGTGAACTTTTTATAGATTGGAAACACAAAATGTTATCGCGCTGCCATCTGGACTGGTTTATCCTTCTATCGTCACAGATTTATGGTGATTATTTTCGAACACTTAATGTTTTCTTTTTCAAACATTTCAACACAGTGGACTAGTAAATCAGAACTTCCTTTTGAGAGATTGATTGGTGTGAATGTATCTAATCACATCCGAAGTGTGTTCAGAACTCTATTCGAAAGTGCCAATACCGTGTTGTTGGGTTACAGGAGGACCACACATATTGTATGTGGTTCTTTAATGGCTGCGTAAAACTCAGTCCTGTGTTCCCCGAATCCTGATTATTTCCAGAGGTAGTAGGTAAAAATTTCTAACTTCCCCTTCCTCTTTCTCATCCCATTAAAGACTTTTTTCTGAGGTAGCACTTTTGTGGCCTGACTGTTGATTTCTGCATCGCCATGTGATTATTTATAAGCCCGGCGCCTCTGTCGGTGTGATAACAAGGTGATGGAGCTGTTTCTCCTATCTGGATTTCTTAGCTTTCTTTTGGAGTGTCTGTTGTGAAGAGTGCTCAGCTCTTAGGCTTCTTTCTCCTCCCCCCTCCGCCAACTCCTCATCCCCCCAAAAAAACATTTTAAAGTGGTCTGCTGATTTTTCTGTTTGAGGAACACTGACAATTCAGATCAGCAATTGTCAGATGTGTTTTTACATTTTGAGAAATTGCCTTTACAGGGTTGAATGAGAGGATGAAGCTTTCGTTGTCTGATAACTTTTTGGGGAACAGCCTGCACTGTGAACCTGCCTGTGCCTCTGTACATGTGGCAAAAGAGGACGGGCACTACGATGTGGCCAAAGATGTCATCTGAGGTGAAGTTGTTACCTTTTTCTTGTTTAAAAGGAAACTTTTGGAGCACCTCTCCTATGAAGACAGGCTGAGAGAGCTGGGGCTGTTCAGCCTGGAGAACAGGCGGCCTCCAGGGAGACCTTATTGCAGCCTTCCAGTGTCTGAAAGGAGCTACAGGAGTGCTTTGTCAGGAAGTGTCGTGACAAGACTAGGTGTAACGGCTTTAATTTGGAAGAGGGGAGATTTAGATTAGATATTAGGAAGAAATTCTTTGCTGTGAGGGGGGTGAGGCACTGGAACAGGTTGCCCAGAGAAGCTGTGGCTGCCCCATCCCTGGAGGTGTTCAAGGCCAGGCTGGATGGGGCTTTGGGCAACCTGGTGTGGTGGGAGGTGTCCCTGCCCATGGCAGGGGTTTGGAACTCGGTGATCTTTGAGGTCCTTTCAACTCTAACCATTTTATGATTCTATGATTTATTTTGTTTCATAAACTTTATGGACCTTTTAAGTGTCTGATATTTCTGCAATAGTGTAAGCCTGGTTAAAACAAACGAAACCCCAAACGCAACGCTCTCAAGCAGCAAATTTATTTTGATTTTTGCCAAAATGTGTTATGATTTTGGTTTGTTGTTGGTTTTTTGGTTTTGTTTTGTTTTTATTTTTATTTTTAATTGGCTTAATTGTAGCAGTGTGAATAGTTTGAAAGCAAGTAAAACTGAAAACACTATAGCTGAATGTACTTGCTAATCTCTGGAAAAGCCTGGAATGTGGGTTGAGCAAGAGAAGTAACATAATATGGAGATGCGTGGCATCAGTAGTTGTTTCAATTTAGTATTGTGAAAATATACTTTATTTGGTTTTTTTCTCCCAGAAGTAGCAAGAGAATAGCTTTTCAAAAATTTTAAACCAAAGCATTTGGTCAGGGGTAATTTATGTCTTGTTATAATAAAGCAATATTGAGTTTCTTGTTCCTGTATTTCAGTATTCTGTCTCTAGAAGTGGCCAGAATTGGTTATTTCAGGAAAAAAAAAAGTACCAGAATTGTGAAAGAGGAGAGCTGTGCAATAGCCTGCTCATATGGGGGGGGGAAGGAAACCACTGACCATCAGTTAGTGATTTAAGTTTCAGAAATATAAGCGTATTTCATAAGTTATATATAAAATGAATTTAGGAATTTTTAACTTGAGGTATTGTCTTGTGTTATGGCCATCAGCACATGTTTTAGAGAAAGATGAAAGAAACTTTGCAGTAGATATATGGGATAATCAACTTTCGGAGAAGGCCTCATTGTAATCCTTAATATCGAGATGCGATTTTAAACCTCAGATCATGAGGTTTGTATTTCTTTCGAAAGATACTTGAATAGTAGTTCTCAGGGACCTAAGACATGTTTGAATACTAAGGGATAATTGTTGTCCATGTAAGCATTCAGTTGTAAAACCAGTGAACAAATTCTCCAATGGGCTTATTTTTCTTGGTATTTGAAACCCACTTTTCTCTTGTCCAGCAGCTCCAGCTCTAATCTTGCCTGCTTTGATTTTGCAAGAGAACTGGATCACAGCTGATTTAAGGCTCTTGTCTTTAAACAACGGTTTATTTTTACAAAAACCTTTGGTTGTTAGCCCGTTTCAGCAATATTTGACCAAATGATTCAGTATTTTACCCGCCATCTGGGTAAACGATCTCATTTGTTTCAGATCGATATCAACCAAGTGAGAGATTTTACTTTAAAGGCTTGTGCTGTTTTCAGTAATAAAAATATCCCCAGCTCAATAGATTTTGTTATGAATTCCAACAGAAATGTCCTCTGTGTAGGTGCAGAACTGAGTTCAATCTTTCTTTTGGGTAAACAGAATGGTTTAGTGTGTTTTCCTCTCTGAATCCTTCTGTTACCCAGAATATTTTAATATTTATTTTTTTAACCCCCTGGAGTTGGATAAGAGCTTTAAAAATAGTGGGTCAGTTCTGGTTCTGAGATTCTATGGGTCTGTTAGTGAAGACTGTTTTCACCGCCTTCGAGTTTCAGGACAGTGCACACCTGAACCCTGCTTGTCCTCATCACAGCATCTCATGGATAAAGGATGGGTCTTGTTGAAGTGAATGTCCCTCCCCAGTGGGAAACCTCTCACTGATGGCAGAGACCTCTGTTGTTACTCTGAGTAGATTCATTTTTCTGGTGTTACCCACATGTGAATCTTACCTTCCTGTCCAGTTATGCCTAAATAGTTGTTGCAAGAGAGGTTCGTTTCATTAACTTCACCTGTCTGCATTGCCAGTGTGTGCCCCTGGGAGAGTAAGCATACCCTTGGTATCTATAGCCAGCAGAGAGAAATAAGTCAATTTTAGTTAGTGATTCACTTGAAAACAAGTGTCCAAAATCAGCCAGGTGAATCATAACACGTTTCTCTCCATTGCTTTTGGAGGAAGTATTGGCTGACTCAGAAGTAGATACTTGGTCCCTTCAGAAACTTCATCCTTCACCCAACGGGTAAGTATTTCATACGCAAACTGGTGGAGAACAAGGGCATGAAGTGCTTACCTGTTACCCTGACATCACTGTCAGAATCTTTGCCATAAATGTGTGTTGCTGAACTTGTTGCACAGTGTACGTCCCTGGGGCAGGTCTTTAAAGTACTTTTCCCTTGTTTTGTGTGGAGGATGTAAAATAACGCTGTTATTGACGTCAAAGCTTCACTTCTAGACTGTGTAACAAGACCTGTATCTCAGATATGTGGGGATTTTTCTTCTTTAAAAAGAAGAAATAGAACCTTCTGACTTAATTTTTCTTGGGATACAAGCACTTTATTAAGGTCTAGTTAAAATTGACTGTCTAGTTCTGTTACATTGCTGTAAAAAGTTTGTATCATTAAAATGTCTCAAAGAGGTAGAGCTAAGAATTTTTAATTTTGCTAGGGAAAGCTTTTTCATCTTTATTTTTCCTTCGGGAATTAAGAAAACCTGAAGGAACAGAAACAATCCATTCTAGGGTATCCTATGGCATTTATGGAGTTTCATCTTTGAAACAGGTCCTGCATTCCCTTTTATAAATCAGCATCTCTCCTTGTGGAAGCGATTTGGTGGGGGTTGGCCGGATAATCTCCCGTAGGTACTGCCTTTGTCAGAGCGGCCCTTTAAAGAGACTCTCCCCCCAGCAGAGAAACTACACCTGACTTCAGACTGGTGAATTGGAACTTCTGATTTCGGGATCAATCTCTAGCTTCTTTGAAATCTTGGGAGAGTCTAATATTAGTGGCGGTATTAGTGACTGCAGCTGCAGTTTAACTTAGTCCCTGAGCTCAAGGAAATAACTTGCCTTTCCTCTTAAACCTGTCCCCACTTTGTGGCTGGGGATGGTACGTGCCCCGTTTCCCAGGCTTGTGATTTAGATGTCATCTTCAATTTCTCTGAGATTTACCTCAGAGCAATTATGGCCTATCTTGTTATTAAACAATTTGCAAGGTAACAGTATTTGCTTCAAACTTTCAAGTCAAAGTTCAATGCCATGTGATTTATTTTAATTAACTCCGAAATAAGTAGATTTGGGGTTGGGTTTTTTTTGTGTGGCTTTTTTTTTTTCATAATTTTGTTTTGTTTCACCTTTTTTTTTTTTTTTTTTTTTTTTTTGGTTGGGGACCTCACAGGGATAGGTGTTTG
>VZRU01012165.1:64067-109117 GCA_013398155.1 Pedionomus torquatus
TGTCTTTGGCATGGGAACTCCCACGGAAATGTGTCTGTGCAGTTTCTTTATGCTCTGTGATCGGGGCATGTGGGTAATCTGTGATAATGGAGCTAAAAGGCCTTTCAAAGAGGAATGAGAGTAGTATGTAAAATAAAATGCGTAATCTCAATTAATTTTTGTGTATTTGGGTAATATTTAAAATGAGAATTTAATTTTTTTTTTTCAGTGCAGGGATTTGGTTTTTTTTTTTTTCCAAGTTACTTTTTTTTGAAGCTGACTTTGGATATGTACAGAGTCACCTCAGTAGCAATGATGATGGTGAATATATTCTCACCACCCTACTGGCCTTTGTGTTGGTTTTGGAAATCCTTATTTCTCCTGGAGAAAAGGAGAAAAAAAAAAAGGCAAAAAAAAAAAAAAAAGGCAGTTGATGTTAAATATTTTGTCATTTTTTTAGGTTGAGCTAGCAAATCTTTGCTCTAAGCTTTGAAGAATAGTGTTGAAAAGCAGGAAATTCAGATTGGGGAAACTTATAATAAACTTAATCAGCAGAGTTGCGTTCTGTTTAATGGAAAGGCTCTGTTGAGTCATTCTCAGCCAAGCTGAGAGCAATCACTAGTCTCTGCACTGCTTAAAAGGACTGATTTTTTGTTTTCTTATTTTTATTTTTTTTTCTAAAGAGGAGGTTCATGTGGACTGAATTCTCTTCTACAAAATGGGCATGTTTCCCAGGGAAAACATGATACTTCTTCACTAATCAGGATGGAGTCTTATCCTGCAATGGGACCTACATTTTGGTCTTTTTGCCACATCATTGCTGTTTTCTACATGGACAAAAATAGATATAGAGTAAACCAACCCAAAAAGTCAATTATAGGGTTTTATAGTGATGTACTGTGAAAAATTTGGTCATGTTTTTCATTATACAGAATGTTCTTTCCGAAGACGTAAACAGAAAAAAGCACATATGTTTGATTTTAAAAATAACTTTGCTTAGCTGTTTAAAAATGCTGGAGACATTTTGGATAGTTCTAAATGATCAGCATTGTAATTATATGATAAAACTTCTGTGTAAAGACCTATTTGGTTTATAATTATTTAACTGTTGGGATTTGGGGGTTCAAGAGGTATACTTTGAAAAATTTCTTATGTGTATCTGAACAGTCAGAGTTATTCATCTTCCTCTCCTCTCTAATCAGGAAGTGACTGTTAAATCTATGATGTCAGTTCAGGGGGAATGATTTAATTTAAAAAATATTAACATGTGAAAGAAATATTGGAATGAATGAAAACAGTTTGGTCCACTGACATTTAAACCAGTGATTATCCGGGGATAGCGTAGCGTAGGAGAGATGCTGAAGGAACAACTACAGTATCAAGGCAATAAAAATTAATATGTACTAATAGAATTATAAACAAAAGCCAAGTTTTTCAGTTGCGGGGGCCCGAAGTTCAATAGATAAATCCGTATTTGGACCTCTACAGAAATGAGGTAGGACTCCGGTAGGTGTGGAGCTCGGGAGCTTCACGGTGTTTTCATGGCAAATTACAAAAGCTCAGCACTTCTGCAAATGAGGCCGAATCTCTTTAAATTTTTAAAACTGGCCACGAATATTTGAGATCTAAAGGTGTTGAAGAGTTACGCGACTGTGCATAACTACTTTTTGGAGAACAGATGCTGGTGGGTTTTTCACATAGTTTAATTTCCTATGTTAAATCTAATTTTTGCTAGATTTAGTTTGAGCCTGTTCCGCTAATTAATAAATTTAGTGGGAACTTTTGAAACCTTTGTTTATATGGTTATCGCTAACATGTTTTCTGACAAAATTTGCTTGTTTTGCTTGACGCTTAACCTAAGTAAGCAATTATTTGCTTAGATTTACATGAAAACACCCTTTAATCTTATTCTTTAAAGAAAAAATAATTCATAAAAATTGCTCTTCCTTGAGGTTACTACATACACCAAAATGATCAAATGCATGAGGTAATAATAGAGATGCTACTAAATTGGTTACTAATTTTTTTTTTAATGATTTCTAAGAAGTCTGTTTTCAGTTTTCAAATAACTTTGTGTTTCCAGTACAGTGACAGAGTTCCTGTACGTGTCAGCAGTTCTTGTCTCTTATGATGTCCTCCTGCTTCTCTCCATTGTCAATCTGCATCATCTTTTTTATTTCTCCACAGAAACCAGACCTTACCTCCACCTTTTCAGCTAGTTGCCATATTTACGAGGTGCTCCTTTCGCATGTTCTGGGTAACCCAATACATATTTCCTCCTACATATTTCCTCTGTACAACTTGATTTCCCCAAGTGATACCGTATTTCGCTTCCTTAAAATTCAGTATTATATTAATTCTGAATGTATTCTAATTAATCCATGGATTCAGGTTGGAAAAGACCCTTGGGATCGTTGAGTCCAGCTGTCAACCCCAGTCTACAAAGTTCTCTCCCATACCATATTGCCCAACACCATGTCTAAACGACTCTTAAGCACATTCAGGGGTGGTGATTCAACCATATCCCTGGGTGGCCTATTCCAGTGTTTAACCACTCTTTCTGTGTAGATTTTTTTCCTAATGTCCAGTCTAAACCTACCCTGTTGCAGCTTGAAGCCGTTCCCTCTTGTTCTGTTGTTAACACTCCCTGGAGGTGTTCAAGGCCAGGCTGGATGGGGCTTTGAGCAATCTGGTCTAGTGGGACGTGTCCCTGCCCAATGCAGGGGATTGGAACTCGATCTTTAAGGTCCCTTCCAACTCTAACCGTGCTATGATTCTATGAATTACCCATGAGAAGGGACCAGCACCAGCCTCTTTACAATGTCCTTTCATGCAGTTGTAGAGAGTAATGGGGTGTCCCCTCAGCCTCTCTGAGGCTTCTTGACGCTCTAAGTCAGCCATTGGACGTGCCTTCAGTTCATGCATTTAAAGGCAATGTTTACATTCTCTGGATCCATTTTATGTAGTTAAACCCAAGTAATGTTTCTTTTATAGGGATCATCACAGACTTTAAATCAGGGCACAGCAATGGAATGCAGCAGAAGAGCGAGTGTGACTGAAGTATCTATCAAATTCACTGTTAAGTTTGTACTTGACTTCTAAATTGCCATAAAAACTCCCAAGTTTTGATTACAGCTGCATTCACTAAAGCTATGAGTTAGTCTCGCCACCTGCCTTAATATCAAACTTTCTTTCAGGAAAGGAAAACTGTTTCACATTTCTGATTGTCGGAGAAGGTCAACAAAACTTAGTGGTTTTTGTTCATGTGAATAAATACATTTCTTGTGACCAGAAAGTAAGCTTCAGATGGCATATGGCATAGAATTAATTGAATTACTCCATTTGTATCTTGTACAAGCGAGAGGATGCATTCGGATGCTGCATTTGAACTGGGTGAGATATAAATTATCTAGAGATGATTACCCTTGTTAACATAATGAGAGAAAAAAAAATAACCTAGGACACTGAGTCCTAGGTCTCTCTAAGCATGGGCACCTTCTCTCTGGTACTGGAAAGTATGTTCTCTTCTGATGCTTCCTGAACAACATCATCTTCAATATCTTTAAGCTTCTCTGTACTGCCACATATTAATCATTCTCTGTCATTTGTTTTCTAGTTTGAATAATTCTTGGCTTTGTAAGTAGATACTGAATATTATCGCCATTAACCTTGTTTTACTGTAGCACATTGGATTTGTGATCCGTGGGCCAGAACAGAGTTATTTGGATCTCTGAAGAGCAAAACTCCTTCCTGTTACTGTCTAAAAGTAAGGTGAGGTAAAAGAGTTGGATCTAGATAAGTAAACTCAAATGCAAACAATTCATACCTTTGCATTTCACTGTCTGCTCTATGTCAGAGAGGAGATACACCTTGCTAGATCGTTCATGTGGCCTATCTTAAGATAAAGGGGAATCTCTTGAGTTGCTTATTTTTCTCTGCTGAGAGTGTAGGTCATTTAAGGTTAATGTAAATGTAAAAAAATCTAACATGTAAATACATATATCTAACACTTAGCTACCAAAGTTTAGGCAGGTGAACCATAATATTTAAATAAATGCATAAAGAGTAATGCCTGGCCTTTCCTTAGCGTTGAGGACTCTGGTATTGGATCTTCTCTGTCTAGCTGCTCATTTTTTTTGATTTAACCTAAACTATAGAAGGACTTCATTTTATTTGGGTCTTCTATCTCTTTAATAAGATGTTACTGAGCTTGTAATTCACAGGTTGTTAAGGAGGGGCTGGCAGATCCATCGTGTGATAATATAAATGTGTTTATCATCTGTTTTCATAGCAAACCAGGCTGAAGATGTTGAAGGCATAGTTCAGTTAATAGATTAATGTCTTGAGTCTGAAGGTACAGGAGCAAGCTGTAGACCAGTCTGGAGAGCACTAAAGTTTCAGAAATAATGATGAAATAGGTAGTCAGAAATTCTCAGAAGAGTTTGGGGAAGGAGGCAGCGAGTTAACTGCATCTGATCCAGTGAATGACCTTATGCTTGATGAGGAACTGGCCATAAGGGAAATAATGATGGAATCTTTTGATAGTAGCAACTAATACTCAAAACGTGTTATCACTTGATTTGAATAAAACTTGGTGAATAAATGGTATTATATTTTTGATATTATAAGGAAATGATCTATTGAGTGAGAGTTGCCCACAGGAATGGAAGGGAAGAAAAAAGTGCTGCTAAGACTTTTCAGAATGAAGACCTGTGATATTTTAGAAGTACAAGACAGGAGAAAATGACATCCTTGTATTCACCCGTAGTACTGTTTTATCTCTTCTAATTTGTGCAGTTTCATACTTCTGTGTGCCTGATGAATGTATTCAAGAGTTCATTCGCTTGGGGAGTGATCTGGTTCCCTTGAACATGTATCATGGAGTGATTTTATTCCATTATTTCCCAAGGTCTAGTCAGTCTTTGTTTTCTATGGAGGACTGTCTTCAAAAGCAGAAGCAAGCTTGCTGGAGGTTGTTTTTTATTTTTTTTTTATTTTATTAACGTTTTTACAGTTTTCTGATGATTCTAAGTTGTTGAATGAAGGAATGTAATTGCACTTATACTAGTTGTTTATCACTAACTTCGTAACATCCAGATTACAGAAAAATAGATTCTTGAAAGAAGGAGGAAAACCTGGAAAGAAGACATTCTTAGGTGTCAACAGGATGAAGCAAAGAGCATCCAGTTCCCTTTCCATCTTTAGCTTTCCTTCATATAAATATATATTTTTATCGTTATTTATTCATAAACCAGTCACAGGCACAAATTATTTCTTTGCTGTTAGGAATGTTGCTAAATTGTTAACCTAATGCCATAGTAAAAATGACAAAGTTTGTACACACAGTATCTGTAACCTTGGACCAATAGCAAAAGGTGGATCAGTAATTTTAGAACAGGTGTTGGCCCACGCAGTGGATTTTAAATGCAGAATTTGGCAAGAAAACAAATAATCGATTCTGAAAAGAACAGTATAAACTGCTGAGATTTATATTTAACAGATACGTACGTACCAAGAAATACTTTATAACCTTTGATGTTTTAAGACTGCCAGACTAAGAAAAAGGAGTATGATTTTCTCTTTAAAGCAAGAGTATCTTTGCATTTTGTCCCAGCCTGGTAGTACTGGTTGATGCTAATATTTTTCTATTTTTCCTTTTGATTTTCTGAATTCATAGGTGAAACTTTTTGAATTAAATAACTGTTGCCCTAAGACTTTCAGAAAGTTTATGGCTGTAGTCACTGCTAATTTAAGGACGGCAGTATTAAATATTTATATTTATTCCAAAGCGCTTTTGATCATAGCTCCATCCCACTCCATCTCAGAAGCCAGCATTTTTCTCCCGTCTGTATCAACAGTCCCAACTTCTTAGAAGCTGAAGATCATAAATAAGTATTTAAAGATACCTTAAATCTGTTTAGTTCCACAGATTCCTCTCTATTACCCTCCTCTGTGCCACACGCATGCAAAGGCAGAGCTTGGTGGCCCCATAAAATCTCAATATTGACCCTGAGGCCCTCTGAAAATCTGCTTTGAAATCTTGGTTTTATTTTCTTCAAGGTTTTAATGGTTAAAGTTCATATTCACAAGTATTTAAAAGGTGTGGATCAGCACCTTATTTGCAGTGTTATTTAAAGTCCTTGGTGTTCTCAAATCTGCTCTGAGTTTTTTGTTTGGCTTTTTTTTTTCATTGGGTTAATTATAGTGGGATTTTCTTTTCTTTATTATTTTCTTTTTTTTTGTTTGGTTTTTTTTTTTTTTTTAATTGCAAAGTATTTCTTTGTCCTTATGCCTCAATCTTGAAAATTCCCAGGAGAGAAATTTTCACATTCTGGAGTTTAGGACAGAGTTCTGCAAGACGCCTACCGTGTTTGGCTATTTCCATCTTAATAAGAAGGGCTTTATGTCTACTAAACCACTATTTCTACGTTTTTATGGAATTGGGCAGTGCCCGGTTCCATAAAAAGCCATTGTACCATAGCAGCAGCAGCCTTTCTGCAGATCAGCTGCATGGAAGCGGTCTGTAGCCATTTGTAAAAAGTTCAAAATTTAATATTGAAGTTGAAGGGGGGGGGAAAAGATTTTCTTAAAGGCAAGAAAAACTGCAATTGGTTAGGTTTGCTTATATGGTTTATCTGGAGTAGTTTTTATGTTCACAGTCACTCAGGCATTTTGCAGAATGAGAAGATAAAAAAAATAAAATCTATCTGGAACTGTGAATTACTTTATTTTCTGAATCACTACTTGAATAGCTTTAAAAGGTATTTGTATTTAGTATAAAACTGCTTTATGTTCAGCATAGCATCTTGAGGCTTATATCCGTAGGCTTAAAGTTGTTTTTATTCTATAGGTTGTTTATCATTTAATGGTTTCTTGAACTTTCTCTTTTATCCTAAATATTTCCATATTGACTCAAGTGGTAGTAAAGGAAGGTTTTTGTTATGCTATTTCAGTGCTAGGAAGGGATAGTCAGGTAGAATTTGGTCTCTTATAGGTCCATTTGACACATCTCAAAACGCTTTGGTGCTTTAAAAACTTTTAAAAAGTCAAGTAGCGTAGACACCTACCCAGATTAAAACTTCTGTGTGCTTAACTTCCAGCAGTACTAAAGGTATCTTAATCTCCTCTAATGAAATACTAATTTCAGTCTCAATAGTCTCTAAATATTTCTGAGGCAGTTAGGACAGCCCAATAGAAAGTAGAAGGGGTAATACGAAAAAAATGACCTTAACAAAAGCGATGTTTCTTCTTCAGCAGTTTTGTGTTCACTTTATAGTGTTTGGAAGAACATCAGGTCACGTATCAATACACTGGTTTCAAAACTATAACAAAAATAAGTCTGTTAAGACCAATTTGTTCTTTTGCAGGATTTTCATACGTTACGTGTGTAATTTTGCAAGAATGAAATTCTTGTAAAATCTGTTTTATGGAAGTTGGTTTCCTTTAGAAATGTTTTTGATCTGGTTTTATAAATGGTGTTAAGTATAAATGCAACATGTGTGGTACTGAAACACTCGGGAAAGATTCAGAAAGATTTTGGGTTTGAAGCGCTTTTTGAATACTTCTTCCCAATCCTCCGTGTGAATTTATTTGCAAATCTTTAGTGACGTACGGCATCCTAGCTTCCTGAAAATTCGGAGTGGTTGTATGTGGAATTTCTCGACGTTCCCTTCGTGTCTTTCTATCAGAATTTAAGGGATCCTGGTCCTCTCACCCCGCTAGTCAGACTGTATCGCTTGTGGCAAGGCTTGAGCAGGAGCTGCGCTTGGAAGGAGCAGTGTCTGAGCTCTGAGTCTCCTTATTATCACCCCCAGCTTAGCCATATTCTAGGGTGTTGATTTACTTGCCATCTGGTTTATAGTAACCCCGATACCTGAGCTCTAAGCAGAAATTGCAAAATTGGGCAGTGTGAATGTATCGGGAACCAAATATATAAAGATAGTTTACTTTTTTAACTTCATTATATTTTTTCCGTTGAATTCTATGATTTTGTTTTGTTTTTTAAGGGTCATAGTTTCAGGATGTCTGAAACACTATTTACTGGAAGAATTTTCATGAAATAACAGACACTCATTTTTTCATCCCTTAGCTTTCAGTGTGGCCTTTTTTACTAAAAAAGGCTGGTTTCAAATATGATTTCAGTGTTTGGAAATAAATAAAAAAAAAAGTTTGTTCCAACATGCTGTAAATTGCACATTTTCACACATAGGTTAATTTTTTTCTTTTCACCCCGTGAAACTATATCAGATGTATTATCTATAGTGGGTAGCCCTGAAAAAATTGTGTGTTTTGCTGAAATACTCTATAGGGCTGTGGGGTTTTCTGAGCAAATTGCTCAGAACTGTGTCCGGTTGAGTTTTTTAATATCTCCAAGGATGGATACTACATAAACATGTCTTAGCAACTTGTTCCAGTGGTTGACCACCCTCCAAAAAAAAAAAAAAAAGGTTTTTTTTTTTTTCTNTTTTCTTGATGTTTAAGTGAAATTTCCTGTATTTCTTGTCCATTGTGTCACCGATGGCTCCGGATGGCCTTTGGCTTTCCTAACCCCATTGCTTGGACAATGTCTCTCTACTCGTCCTGGGTCACCTGTCCTTGCTTCCGCCTCTTCTATGCTTCCTTTTTACGTTTGAGTTAAATTAGGAGCTCCTTGCTCATCCAGAAAGGCTTCCTGCCTCCTTTGCTCAGTTTCCTCCTGCTCAACATGATGGACCATTGTTGAGGTTGGAGGAGTCAATCTGGGAAAATCAGCCAGTTCTCCTGTATCCCTCTTCTCTCCAGGTGTGTATCCCGTTGGATGCTTCTGTACTCTTGTCCTTGGAAAAAAGATTCTGGGCATTATCCTCGCATTCTGGCTTTTGTCCACAATGTATTTTTTAGTTTTTCAGTTAAAACTGGCAAGGTTGAAGCTTTCCTTGAAAATTTCTTTTTTTTTTTCAAACGTGGATAAGTTTCAGCTTGTTAAATTCATATTGTAAAAGTAATGCTGTTTCCCACGCCTTGGGGATATCCTGCCTGTGTAATTACAGGTTTATGCTGCAGCTATGCAGACATGATTATTACCAATAGTATGAATAATTGCAGCACTTGGCTGGTTTGTGGTCAGGCGCTGTCTAATACCTAGCTGTGGAATAGGTAAAATAAAAAATAAACCAGCAAATTGCTGAAATGCTTGGAATTGAACGCTCCTGAGTGGCAGTTCTTATTTTCTATGGTTGTACAGGTAAGATGAGATTTAATTGATGTTTAATGCTGCAAGGTGAAAACTCCTGCATTTTGTCCTGGTTAATGGAAAGAAGATCATGTGAAAGGAGCATTATACAATTTTGTTGTTAATTTGGAAACAATCCATTCCCACCCCTTCTAGAAATACTAAGTCATCTAAATAAAGGGCAGCGTATGTTACACTGGAAGATAATTCGCATTAAGAAACTACTCAGGAATAGAATCAGTGATTAAATCAACATTAATGCTTGTGTTGCCTTGTTTTGTTTTATGCTTTTTCTTATGTTTAAACAGTGACACCGTTTTTTTCACCCGTTCCTCTGTCAGAACTTGACTTTGGGGGCCTAAAACAGGTTGTTGTTCCCGCTTTGCGTTCCCCTCTTGCCCAGCTGTGACTCTGTGTTAACGGTCTATCGTGAACACATGCCTGGAGGGCTTTAAATTTTGAGGTTTCCTTTGCACTCAGAAACTTAGAGAATGGAGGAAATTAACAGTAGCTGGAAGTGGGATTAGTGCTAGTTAGGAAAGCTGCTGACTGTTGGTATGTAATACATCATGTACCAGTTATTGTTGATGAATTTTCATTTTTATGTGCTGCTTTGATGCTTAAACCTAGGTAATTCCTGTGATGGGATAAATGATCTTTGGACAACAATATTTATTTCCACATAAATCATAGGTTTAAATCGCAGTTCGTGCTGTGCTTACTGGTTAAGCAGGGTGATAATCACAGCTGATTATGGCCAAGAAAGAAGTAGCCTTCCCAGTTTTGGAGAGCTAGTTAAGGGCAAAGTTAAAATACTTCTCTGATTGAAGTAAAGATAATCACAGAATCATGGAATTGTCAGAGTTGTAAGGAACCTCTACAGATCCTCCAGTCCAACTCCCCTGCTAAAGCAGGGTTGCCCAGAGCACATCACTCCGGACTGCATCCAGGCTTGGCTTGAAGGTCTCCAGAGAAGGGGACTCCACACCCTCCCTGGGCAGCCTCTTCCAGGGCTCTGACACCATCAACATGAAGTTTTTCTTGTGTTTGAATGGAACTTCCCATGTTCCAGCTTGTGCCCGTTGCCCCTTGTCCTGTCACTGGGAACCACTGAAAGGAGTCCAGCTCCATCCTCCTTCAGCCCCCCACTTTAGGTACTTAAAAGGATGAATAAGTTCTCCCCTCAGCCTTCTCTTCTCTAGGCTAAAGAGTCCCAGCTTTCTCAGCCTTTCCTCATCAGGGGTAAATTATTAAATATTTGGGTTGGAGAAGAAGAGATCTTCAGTGGGAGAAGGAAAATAAATTAATTGATAGAAATGCAAGCCCAAAACCTTAGGCTCATAATAAACTCTCACTCGGACCACATGTGTTAGGAGACATCTTTGGAGCAAAACTGAATAGCATTTATGTGCTTATTGTTCATTTTGGTTTCCCTGTTTATTTAGTTTTCAGCTTTGTTGCCTGTATTTACTTTCTTCAGGGTAAATGGCAAACACCAGGGGATCCTATTGCTGTAGGTACCTGGGTTATGATGAAATGTACTCGAGCAGTGCCCAGCATCGCGGTTATGTTGCTGTAAGATACTCAAAGGATAATTGGGTGGTTTTTTTCACTTCACTGCAGAGCTTAGGGATGAAATAAGTAAAGCAGAAATATATGTGAGAAGTTTCTGATGGCTGGGATTATCCACGCGAGCTTCCTTTGAGATTCGTGGTAGTAGGAAGGCTATTTGAAGCCGAAAGACTGTGAGATGCAGCAGTGTGTGTAATATCAGACCTGAAAATCATTATGTGACAACTTAAGGGTAAGAAAAGTGGTTAAGACTGAGAATAGTGCAAGTAACTTAGTCAATGTACAGCTCTGATAATTTGGAACCAGCTTCTGGAATAACTTCATGGAAAACAGTCCTTTATTCTTTTTTGAGCGTTTCTTTTTTTTTTTTTTTTTTCCCCCTAAATAACCNTTTTTTTTTTTTTTTTCCCCCTAAAGAACCCTGTAGCTGTAGTCCGACCGAGAGCAACACAAGAACCTTTATTTATGAATTCCTTTAAAGCATTTCATGTATGTTCCTCTTATTGTAACAGAATTTCTCCTTAGTAAGGGAATTCCCTTTCTTTCTGAAGAGTATTTGAGGAGGGGAAAACTGAGATGGGAGAGATTTGCAGCTAAGCAGGAGGACAGCAGCTAACAAACCCAAAGTGATGTTCTTGTGCAAATAAATGTAGTAACAAGTAATCAGCTTCTTAATCTTCATTTTTGTGGTGTTCTAATATTCAGGGTTTCAGAGGTAATGTAAAAATCTCAGTTACACATGAATATTTAACTGATATGTGAGCTTTTAAGCTTTGGTTTGTGATTTGTCTCCAAAAAATGGTACTTTGAAAGAAAGTATTCTAGAGTGGCAGATCACAAAGTACGTGTTGAAGCTTAAAATGTTTTTCTTTGCCCTTAGTGGTGTTTTCTCATCAGCTTTATATATATCGTTAGTTATTTTTGCTAGGAGTTAATTCAATTTCACGTTTGGAGAGAACAGTGCTCTCAGAAATAAGAGCCACTTTCTCATGGCTCATTTTATTTTTTTTCTTATTTTAAAAGTAATTTTAAGATTGTAGACATGCTGATGCCATGTGAGGGTAGAGACTGCTGTTTTTCAGGTTCATGTAAGCACAAATGGAAGGCTAAGCGAGGTCAATCTTGTCGACTCAAGTTCCTGCTGGAGTTGGCATAACCCACTCCACGAGTAAGGAGAAATGATTTAACATGGATTAAATATAAATCAGGGTTTATTTTTCAATTTCTCACTTTTAAAACTCATATTGACACAATGGAGTGCTAACCTATCCTTTATTAACTGGGGTTTTTTTTCTAATATCTGGAAGAATTCTTGTATTTAATGTAAAGAAGTCTGTTTAAAGTCAATTTTTCCAAAATGGGACGGCAAATACCATGAGCTGTTGGCGTTGGAATTCATTCACTTTGTTTAATTCTTTAGCAGTTTTCAGACCTGTGAAGTGTTGTGCTCTCAATGTGGTGCTTTTTCAGCCTTCCTCTAGTTCCCTCATCCCTACCAGCTTGGCATCAACCTCTTGGGTTTTTCCATAGAGTGGTCCTGTTGCTTCTCCCTTGCTTCCAGGCTGATGGACAGGATTGTGCACTGAAGGAAAGGGATCAGTTTGGTGCCTTTTCTGGTCATCAGTGTCACACCACCATCCTTTCCTGGTGGTCAGGTACACGTGGCTTCAGTGAGTGGGTGTCCTAACCCCCACTCCATTGTAATGTGCTGATACGTATTTTATAGACTTCAAGAAGTATTTATTTTTAATTTTCCCCCACTGGATGGTGCTTTGAGCAACCTGCTCTAGTGAGAGGTGTCCCTGCCTGTGGCAGGGGTTAGGAGCTTGACAATCTTTATGGTCCCTTCCAACCCAAACCATTCTGTGATTATATGAAAGCATTTTAATAAGTAGAATTACAGTACAAAAAGGATTTTGCTGATGTGTTGATGACATTTGATTAGTTATATGTCTACTTCCAAAACACTTTTAAAGTTTTTTCTTCTTCATTCAAATGCTGAGTAAAGCATTTTGCTAAAGTAGTCAATATAAAATGAAAATTTGGGGGAAGGGAAGTCTCTGTTTCTGTGCACTGATTTAAACACATTGTTTGGTTGTAGCGTGTCATGCAGTAATTCAAAACTCACAGTTTTAGGACATTCGGAAGGAACATCTTAGCCAGGATTGCAATTTCCTTGCCTCGCTTTATGCAGGTAGTAGACCAGTGTGAAACTGAGAGACCCAAATATTTCTTTGAAGAAGATGAAATCCAAATCTGAACTCCTAATTTTACCTGTATTAATGACAGTACGTATTCCATAAATTTGGAAAATACATATAACAGGTTTAAAACTTGGCTTCAGTTCTTCCATCATATGCTTAAAAAATGTGAGAAATGCAAGGGAAGCAGCAAATAAAAAGACAAAATGTGAGGAAACATGAGCTTAAGAACATTAAACTAAATAAAACATTGAATTAATCCCATTTAGAAATAGCACTAAATGGCATAAAATGCTAGTGACCAATTATCGAAGAATGGGGTAGCCTATCAACTAGTTTATATTAAGAATGTCCTGTGAGAAAAATCATAGCTTAATAATAGGTTTTAATCCTACCTTAAAAGGTAGGATTAGAAATGGAAAGCTTTATTCCCAAGGGGTCCAGACTAAGACTGTTAAACTTCATACAGGGAACAGACCAAAGCTTCTTTTAAGCTGTTATATCATCTCCAGTGCTGGTCAACAGTGGATTTTAAGGAAGGACTATGAGAAAAGGAGAAACATACAGGGATACTTCCACAGGATGCTTTCCTAACCTCTCGCTATGTGTAGTTCAGACTTCCTGAGCTAGAGGTGTCCTTGTTTTTAGTAGCTCTCCATGAATGTTTCTTCCATGAGTTTATCCAGCTGCTGTTTGAACCTATCTAAACTTTTAGTAGTAGCTTACAGAAAGTCCTTTACTTCTGCAAGTCCCCTTTTCCTGCTTATACAGCATGACTTTGTAAAAATTCCCTGATCTTTGGGTAGGAGGAGGATTGTAAAGTTAATGCATTTTATTTGTTATTTCTGTAAGATAGTCCAGAGCAACAGTTGCTCTGTTTGATGTATGATAAATAAAGCAACTAGAACTTCAGAGTGGGACCAAAAAAAATTATTTGTGGGGCTGTGTTTTTTTTGTGTACTGTGATTGATTGGCTGTACAGACCTAAAAATTTATATCATTTTTCCATGAGGCATAATAATATCGTGGTACTGACTTACAGTGGTGTTAATGCAGGTGTGTGTTTTCTGCACCATAGAATAGTTTGGGTTGGAAAGGACCTTTAAGGTCTTTAGTCAAAGAATCACAGAATTATTATGGTTGGAAAGGACCTCTGAGATCACCAAGTCCAACCATACACAAGAACACAACCCACTCCCTATAATGTTGCCCACTAGAGCATGCCCTGAAGGGGGCATCTACACCTTTCTTAAATACCTCCAGGGATGGTGACTCCACCACCTCCCTGGGCAGGCTGTTCCAGTGCCTGACCACCCTCTCAGTGACATAATTCTTCCTAATATCCAATCTAAATCTCCACTGGAACAACTTCAGATCACTTCCTCTGCTCCTGTCGCTATTCCCTTGGGAGAAGAGGCCAACAGCCACCTCTCTACAACCTCCTTTTAGATAGCTGTAGAGGGCAGTGAGGTCTCCCCTCAGTCTCCTGCAAACTGAACATACCAAGTTCCTTCAGTGTCTCTTCGTACAACTTGCTCTCTAGACCCATCACCAGCTTGGTGGCTCTCCTCTGGAGATGCTCCAGCACCTCAATGTCATCCTTGTATTGAGGGGCCCAGAACTGAACACAGCACTCGAGGCGAGGCCTCACCACTGCCAAGTGCAGAGGCGCCATCCCTTCCCTACTCCCGCTGGACACACTATTCCTGATACGGGCCAACCCCTCTGCAGTGAGCAGGGACATCTTCAACTAGATCAGGTTGCTCAGAGTCCTGGCCTTGAACATCTCCAGGAATAATGGGGCAGTGAATGCAAAATTTCCTACGCTTGTTTATGCAGACAGGAGTTTATTTCTCCTTTTATAAAGTGAAGTAGTCATAAACCTCGTGTTTAGTATGCTAGATCTCTGGTAGTATACTCTGACTACTATGGATGAAAGTGATCTGAGAGCTACTTCACCTTTTTAGACCATGTGGAGGAAGTACAGCGTGGCAGTGACACGTGTTCTGCAGGTTGTATTGTAGATATTTTTCATTATTCAAGTCACATCAGGCTTGTATTTTTACAAATTGGAGGACACTGTCAGTAAGGCAGGAATTTACTTTTAGAATATATTCTGCTTACCTTTTTACTGTATAAATTCCCTAAAAATGTCTATAATGCTCTAAAGCTCAATGTTTATTTTCAAAATGCAATTAGCATAAGAAAATTTACCTTTTGTAACCTTTTCCTTAAACCCTGTGTGCATACAAAAAATTACAGCTGTAACCACAAAGTGAAACCTTTGACCGATGCCTTGTAAAGTTGTTCAGGGCCTGTCTGACACCCCAGATGTAACTCAAGATGCTTTCTTATCACCAGTAGGCTTTATGGAATTTGGCTGAATTTTGAATAAATTAACGTTAGTCACTTGCATAGTACAGAATTATGTTTAGTTCAGAAGGCAGTGAAATAGAGCCATTTTCTAATTGATGGCACTAAAGGTTTAGTGTATGTGATGAGCACAAGTTTTTGGATAAAGATTTGATGCTTCTCAGCAGAAGTTTCTGCTTGTAATCAGTGAATTAAGTTAATTTTGTCCAATTCTTATTTTTAAGGAGGTGAATTAGGGTCTCTTGTGATACGAACTTCATCTAGTCATGTAAGCTCTAATCTTTATTTTAAAGGCTCTCAGAAGTAATTTCCTTCATTTATCAGCTGCCCTCTGTTGGATGGCACTAATTTTTCAGTGAAATAGTAGGATTTTCTTTTTCAGCAGAGTATTTAGTATGGAGGCCAGAAAAGCCTACAAGAAAAGAAAGTTTGGAATGGGTTGTCTCTTAGAAGGAATAGATTCAAAAAAGGCACTACACAAGAGCAATGTGCTGCCCATTGCATGAGCTTCAGACCTTTGTACTGCTGTGAGCTATGAGTTTCAAAGCTTTGTACCGTCCTAAGCTTTTTCGGGTTTTCATCTTCATTCTTGGATGGTAGTTGTGGTAATTAAAGCATGTGGTGATAGGAACGTGGACCATCCTAGTGCATGGTCCTTCTTGGTGCTGAACCGTGGAAGCGAGGGCTGGGTGAGGTGGTGATGCCTGGGGAGCACCTGGAGTCAAGTGCAGATGGGACAGGGTACGAGGGGATGTCTGCGTTTGGAGAGACTGAATTCTGGGGTAGATGTTAAGGAGAGATGCTAGGAAGATAGTTAAGAAAAAATTAAAAAGATAAATACTGATGCTAGGAAGATAGCTAAGGGGGAAAAAAAGATAAATACTGTCTCAGTATTTATTTGCTTTATTTTAAACAGCAGTAAATCCTTCTGGTCAAGGATCCATGTGGAAAACCTTCAGAGGTAGCGAATGACCGTTCAGTTTTACCTGCTACTGCACTAGATCACGTAATAGGTGATAATTTCATGAATCTAAAGATTCTAAAATTGCTTGTGATCTGTGCATGCAATAAATGGATATTTGGACTCAATATATTAAAGGTTGTTTCCAACCTAATTGATTCTAAATGGTTGCCGTCAGTTTAACATGACTGTTTATTATCATTTCTATTTTCCAAAAAAAGCGTGGCAAATTACATTCTATATGAACTGTGTTAAAAGAACGTCAGCGTTGCAAAATGAAGCACTGAAAGTTAGGAAATACCACACAGTAAAGCTTACATCTGCAGCTTTGATTTATCTCCTTGGGCAGTGAAAAATGAGCTGGTGCTAATTACTGCTTCTCTTTTGTAGGAAGCTGCAGTGATTCCGTAGTGCTGGGTGATACCGTTTCACTGACTGACTTGCCCAGACATCAGGCCTTTGCTGAAGTCATTTTTGGGGTATCAGTTGCGCTGTTGATAAGTTTGATGTGGGGCTTATCCTCTCACAGAGAATCTCGTGAATTATCTTTGGACGGTCAGATACTGGAATCTTGTTTTACGTACTATGGCCAAATCTGGCACCTTCATGAAAAGTATTGTGCCGAACAGTGAAATGCACTTGTTCTTACTATCTCATAGCGTGCAAACAGTAAGGATTTATTCTAGTTCTCCAAACTGAACTTTTGCAAGAAACAGGTACCAAGAATAATGATGGAAATGCTAGGATTTTTACTGTTTTTAAAAATTTTATTTTTATGATTTTAAATTTTATTTTTATCCTTCATTCTTTATTCTTTTTTATTTTTATTTTTATCTTTTATTTTTATTCTTTATTTTTATCTTTTAAGAAACATGCTGCCCTTCTTGTATCTGACTGGGTTTGCGTTTGTCATCTCTCCTACTTTCCGACTTCAGAAATGACCTTTAATTCTGGTAAGTCTTCTTGTGTAGATGTATCTGCTACTGGCCCCTTTGCTCTTTCAGTCCCTGATGCTGGAGGTACTGGTTTTCCTGTTTCCTATTCCTATTGGTAGTGCTTGGTTGTTCTTCTCTTCTTGTCAATGGACTCTAGGGAGTCACCAAACTTGGCTCCAGTGGGTTCTTCTAAAACAGAGGACTCCTTGCTTTGCAAAGACTGACTGGTTTGGCAAAACCTGTCCAGGTTCTCTTCTAACTGGAATCCATGACATTAAGTCTTTCTGAAAGGGAAAAACTGGAAAGAAATAATGGTTGCTAAATCTTTACCACATCACTGCCTGGGGTGCGCTGTATCAGGTAAAGATGCAGGATGGACATTTATGTTATTGGAAGGCTCCAGGATCTGATAATATCCTCTGGGGATGTGGTGTTGTCTTGTCATAAGTGGTTAGTGGTTTTAATAGTCGAATGAAAATTCATGTTTGTGATCATCGCTACTTACCAGACGTTCTCTAGAAATGCTTATATTACCCAGTTATTCTGCAGGAGAGTTGCTGTGAATTTGTGGCACAACTTTATTTTAAGCTTGATTGAATTTGTTTTCTAACCAGATGTAGTTTATTTGAAAAAAATCTGAATAAAAGATCCTTTCTTGTAACGCTTCCCTTTGAAGGGTATGTAAAAATCTGTTTTGCTAACTCAGGAGGCTTTATTTAGCATAGCTTGATTATGTTTTTCCATTCTTTTTGTACTGGCTGCTAAAGACCATTATATTTTATATGTATCAGCATGTTGGTAGTTAAAGGCTTATTCAGAATTTCCATTCTTGGATCATTATCTGGAAGGCTATTGGTAACTTTCAGTTATTTACATTTTCCTATTCCTTAAATTTTGGCATCCAGTAAAGTCCTAACTAACCTGTAAATAGCCTTCATCAGGGTATTTGGAAACCACCCTGTAAGCACTTTCAAGCTTTCTGTTCATTTTGCTAGTTTGAGATAATAAAGGGCGCATATACTTTTATTTTTATGATGCTGTTGCGTATTTTAAGGCTGGAATTTCTTTTAAGTGGATAATAGTACACCACAGGTTGTTAGTTTTTCCCCTTATGATGCTGAACAGTTGAGTATGTTGGTCAGTTGCTGATGGAAATCTCTCTTTGATCAAGTTGTGTATGTGGTGAATTTTAAGACGGAGAAGATTTCCCAAAGTAAGAGATTTTTCATTCCTAAAAGTCTTCCTCCTTTAGACATGGAATGAATCTTACTGATAAATTTTGCGCCGATATCTGGTTTTGGGTGTGTAGCTTTCCATGGCAGAAATGGTTTAGAGCAGAGAGTAAGTAACATATAGGAGTTAAACATTCTATGGCCAACTCAGGAAGGCTGGAGATGGTTTTCATAGAATCATAGAATGGTCAGAGTTGGAAGGGACCTCAAGGATCATCGAGTTCCAACCCCCCTGCCATGGGCAGGGACACCTCCCACTAGAGCAAGGATACTTTTGATGAAATATTTAATTAAACAAGCACTTATTTTCAGTGATCTCAAATAATAGTTTTTATTTTCAGCAAGTTTACCACAAACCGTAGATAAGTATAAATACCTGCTCTGAGGGAAAATCATTACTTAATAGTTCTGTTGCTTTTTGGAACCAGTTAAATGAGCCTGTATTGGGAGACTTGAGGAAATAACAAGTAAGAAATTAATTATGGAAAGTTCAGTTCTGTAAAACATTAGAAAAGAAACACTGGTCATTTTCAGTACATTTGTGCACTTTCATGGTTGAAAGCTAAATATGGATTAGGAGATCTTTTGGAACACCTGCATTTTTAGTATTTTTGAGAGCATTTTCCCATTAGGGAAAATAGAGGGTTATTTCATTGTAGCTTAATTCTCTTAACACTTTCTGTCAGCATTATCTTTATGCTTCTAAAAGGGTATCTTTACATACATCCTGAGGGATTTGGCCAATCAAGAAACTGCCACGTGATGTCTAGTGGCAGAACTGTGCTACTGGTGTATTTTAATGTGTACTGCAGGTAAAACAAGGCATTTCCTTGTACAAAGAAAACAACTCTAAACTAGAAACATATTTTTAAATGCTGAAAATGTATATACAATGCTCTACTCACTAACCTGTCGTTAGTGTAATGTTGTTATAGGAACGCTGTAGGAGAAGAAAGTGTATCTAGTCCCAATTTTTAAATTACCCATCTGAAAAAAGAACATCATGGGTATAAATGTCTAGTATTAAAGTATTAGTAAATTCCAGCATTGGTGTATTATTTTTTTTTGTATGACATGTAGTACCATACTTTGGAAACAAATTTTATCCTATATGTGATGTAGATGTATTTTCTTCCATAGCACCACATTGATCCATAACAAAATCTGAGTATTTAACTTCTGCTTTAAAAATAGCTGATGAATATAATTGTATATTCTAGTAGGAATGTATTCTGTATGTTAAAATTATAGTTTACTGAAAAGCTCCTCTTTATTCATAGAATGTATAAGATGAAATTATCTACGGTATCTTCATCCTATCCTTCAATTTTACTTGCTTGCTGCTGTCATATAAAAGCTTTTTGGTCATAAGTAGACTTTAACAACACTAGAGAAATAAAGATTCATATACAGTATTGGCCGTGAAGAGCTTGGCATCCCACACAGATGAGGGAAGATAAAGCGGGATTAAAAGAGTCAGCAGAAGTGTGGTTCTCCAAGAACCTTGTTTCTGCATAACGAAGAGAAAATTCAGGTGGAGGAACAGAAGTGTTCTGTGAAACAGAATTGTTCCAAGATTTGCAGTGGGGGGAAAAAAAAAAAAAAGACGATATAATTTGAAGTACTGGAAAGGAACAAAGAGACAAGGTGAGGAACATGGGTATTTTTAAGCATATTTCTTAGAGAACTCAAATTTCTTGCTTTGCTGTAGCTGTTATGCCTAAGGGCTGCTGCTGATAGTAATTAGGCAGGTAATGAGACATGATTACTCCTTGATATTAACAAATCTGCCTGTTTTCCAACTATTTCCATCTGTCTTCTCTTTTATGGCTGTTTCCTACTACGTTTTATCTAAAAATTTGTTGTGGGTCTTTTGTGCTGTCTGTGGATAGCTTGCCTCTCCGCTTCCTTGCACTTACAACTGTAGCCCCTCGGCCCAGAAAGGCCCCCACATCCTGGGCTGCATCCCCAACAGGGTGAGGGGGGGGAATTCTGCCCCTTTATTCTGCTCTGGTGAGACCCCCCCTGCAGTGCTGCCTCCAGCTCTGGAGCCCCCAATATCAGAAGGTCATGGACTTGTTGGAGTGAATCCAGAGGAGGCCACAAAGATTGTCCAAGGGCTTGAGAACCTCTGCTGTGAAGACAGGCTTGAGAGAGTTGGGGTAATTCAACCTGGAGAGGACAAGGCTCCAGGACTCCTTGTTGCAGCCCTTTGGTCCTTAAAGGGACTTACAGTAAAGTTGAGGACAGACTTTTTAATAAAGCCTGTTGCAATTGGATGAGAGGTAATGGTTTTAAATGAAAAGAGAATAGATTTAGATTGGACATAAGGAAGAAATTTTTTATGATGAGCATGGTGAGACCCTGGCCCAGGTTGCTTGGAGAAGCTGTGGCTGCACCATCCCTGGAGATGCTCAGGGTCAGGTTGGATGGGGCATTGAGTAACCTGGTCTAGTGAAAAATGTCTGTACCTATTGCAAGAAGGTTGGACTTAGATAAACTTTAAAGGTGCTCTCCAACCCAAACCATTCTGTGATTCCCTTTAAGCCCTCAGGTTGTTACTGTAGTACCAAAAAGAAAAATGCTTTTCTGATACAGATGCTATTTTTGGCATCTTGAGTAACAAGTTTTGACAGGCTGAGAGAGCTGGAGCTGTTCAGCCTGGAGAAGAGAAGGCTCTGGGGAAACTTTATTGCAGCCTTCCAGGATCTGAAGGGAGCTCCAGGAGAGCTGGAGAGGGACTCTTTGTCAGGGAGTGACAGGACAAGGGGTAATGGTTTTAAACTAGAAGAGGGGAGATTTAGATTGGATATTAAGAAGAAACTCTTTGCTGTGAGGGTGGTGAGGCACTGGAACAGGCTGCTCAGAGAAGCTGCGGATGCCCCATCCCTGGAGGTGTTTAAGGCCAGGCTGGATGGGGCTTTGAGCAACCTGGTCTGGTGGGAGGTGTCCCTGCCCATGGCAGGGGGGTTGGAACTCGATGATCTTTAAGGTCCCTTCCAACTCTAACCATTCTATGATTCTATGAAATTTTCAGACTTGTGTATTTTCCATACAGGACTTCTATCAATGCAGTGTTATTTCAATGTGTTTTGAGGCTGGTCTTCCTGTCATAGTTACAACACATATAATAACTGTAGACTTGATTTTCACTTGTCATTAAATTTCATGATGACATTTCAGTCCTTTCAGTGAAGATTTTGTTTAAAAGTGAGAAATGGTTCGTATTACTGTCGCTTTTTCATGGCAGGCGTTTTCAACTCACATTTCAGGCCCTTGGATGTTATCAATTAGGATTTTTTAATAAAACACATTTATAAGCTTCTGTCGAAATTGTTAGACTGTTTTTCTTAATATTTTTCTTTTTTTTGCCACGCAGCCTGTGTGTGGTCAGAAAGTTTTGAGATTGTTGGAGGAAATAGGTTACTTGCTTCTAAACTTCTCTGTGCTTGGGTGGTCATTGAGTGGTTAGATACTGTCACTCTGAGCCATGCTGCTCATTTATACATAACTTTAGTGTTTAAAATCTCTTCCTGTAGTTAATTGCCCTCATTATATTGACATTTTTTCTGGTTTATAAAGGTTTAATATTCTAGTTTATAAAGTTCTTGACAGGGCGTGCTTGGCTTGCTTAAATTTGTTATGGTACAGCAAAAGTTAAATTATCTGAAGTAGTATGAATGGAAATATGTTTTTCATTCATCTTTCTGCAGCATCTTTTAACCAGCCATACTTTAAGTGTTTAGAAGGGTTTATAAGAATCTTGCACTGTTACTTAGTATAGCAATATATCAGATTGGTATTTTAAACCTTTTTTTTATTTTCTTTTTCTTTTTTTCTGCCCACGTATCTGTGGTCTGGGCTCCATGTTCTACTGGGCTGGATACGGATGGTCTGGGGCATCTCGTTTGTTTGGTATCTCACTGCCCACTTTTCAAAGGAGGATGGATATACTGGCTTCTATGAACACTTTCAAATTTATGGTAGGATGTTCTTTGTGTGGTATAATGTTGGGGTGGTTTGATACATAAACCTCTTTGTTAAGGTGAGGGACATCCTTTGCTGTTAGTCTGGAGCCACAGAATAAAATTTGAAAAGGGAAGAAAATAAGTCTCTATCCCATCATTTTGGTGAAGCATCCTGTCTTACAGCTTTTGTGTGATTTATTACTGTTGGTCATGCAGTCATTTTGAATTGCTAACCAGGAATAATTGTCCAAACCAGGTGATAAACCTGGTATTTGAATTTTCAGCATGAGGAATGTATACGTTCCAAAGGATAGCTGAGTTTATCTATCTTGTTCTCTAAAAGTAACAATACCTTTTAGAGGTGCTAAGTGTTCAGTGACGTTTACTGGTGTCTTACTGGTCACTGTTTGCCAAGATAATGATGTCCATTGAAGCTGGGCTCTTCTCACAGTCCCTCTTGTGACTAGCTACTAAGACCTAAGAATTTAAGAGGACTTAAGTTCTTAAATTAAGGGGAATCATCAGAGGAAAGAAAATGATTAGAGGAAAAGATAAACTTAATGAGCAGGTGTGACACTGGAGTATAAGGTATTTTTTGGGGTTGTACCTTTGTAGTCTGTGCCATTCTCAGAAAAAAAAATACGACATACCTTGTTTTGGAAATCTTACTTTCCAACCTGACCTAACTGAAAAATCTATTCACCTGTCAAAAAGAAAGTAGCTGAGTAAGTCTGTCTCTTGCAAAAAATGTAAGAGATTGCAATTCCTTACTCCTACTGGATCCCTCTGTACATGACCCTCCACAATAAAAATAAATAAGAGAGAATTTTCATGAATGTTAGGTCTGTTGGACCTAAAGGTATCGTGTAGGAGTCTTCATGGAAATGGTGAGCCTGGAGTGGCCAGGGGGAAGGAAGTGATAAAAAGTTCAATACTGGAGAAAGACTAGGACAGAAAGAAGGTGTTGAGCTGGAAGAAAGGAGTCACAAGGTTTTGCAGGAGCATAGGTACAGTGTGAGAGTTAAGTAAAGAAAAACTGGAATTTGAAGGTGAGAATAAACCATTGGAAAATCTTTTGCTGAAAGGTTGGAATACCTGTAATGCCTTGATGTAATAGCAATGTGAAGTAGTGTCATCAGCACTTGGAAAACTTTGAATAAGAGAACAAGCCAGAAGAGAAGTTTAAGGAGTTTAGGTGGAAAATTAATTGCACATGGTTTGCTAGCAGGGATAAAGACAGATGGATTTTGGAATATACAAATTATTACTATGCTCTATTGAAAATGAAGGTAGAGCATTTCAAATTGCAGCTGGCTTTGGAGTTGATGTTTATTTGCAATGGCAAGACACTGGACTTTGCAAGTAAGTAGGTTTCCATTAATGGCATTCATAAAGAATGCTTGAGGCAGAAAAATGGAAATTTCAATATATGTGATCTTATGGATGGTATTAATGAAAGATTGACCTCAGCATTAGAGCAAAATTTAATCAGCCTGAGTTGAGATTTGGACACTGAAATCCACCTAAGGCTCAGACAGTGGTTAAGTCCTATAAGCTTTTGAAGACTACTTGGTTTCTTATATAACTTACATAGCTTACCACCCCACTCATGAGCATTTCAACTGGATGATGATCAGAGGTCCCCTCCAACCTAACTTATTCTATAATCGTATTTAGTATGACAGTTTACAGCATACTTAGCTTTGCTTCCTCAACATATGCTCAAAAACGCCTGTTCTGGGGAAGTGGGCATCTGTCTGCCATCTGTCTCCTACCTACAAACTGGTTTAGGAAAACAGACATTTGAATTCTACCTCTATATTTCAGGTAATAATTAAATGTAATATGGACTATGTTGTTGATCATGCCTATTTTTTAAAAGAATTGCCTCATGGCATCTGGGAGGAGTTGTAGCCTGAACTGCAGCCACCTGGGTGGGTTTGTGTCCCAGGGTTTTGCTCTGCATCCACAGAAGGGGCACCAGGCCCTAGAGGGTCTTAATAGCTGCTCTTTGCCTTCATCCTATTGAGCTGGACCAGGGTGCCACCAGGGACAGAAATCCTAGGTACCAAATTGAGAATTTGACCCTTGGTGACATGGGCTTTTATGGAGAAATTATGGAAAGCTGGAGCTGGGATACCTACTCACAGATATGTTCGTATCCAATGATGGTTTAAATAGTAGGGAGATGGTTTGGAACCACCTTGTATCCTTTCCCAACAATGTCCTATACGTGTATGCTGGCATGGGTTGGGAATGCTCTTATCTTACTGGTGTGGAATCATCAGAGGAGAGAAAATTATTAGAGGAAAAGATGTAATGAGCAGGTGTGATACTGGAGTATAGGAGCCTGCTGTGAAGAATAAAGAGGGTTTTTTGTGGTTTAATTCTCTACAGAGTAATGTCTCCTTATAAAACTTACTCTGTTATTGTTAACTCAAATTTCCTCTGAGATGCTACAATTTAAAAATCATTGGGTAGTGTGATTCATAGTCAATGAATACTTTTAGTCTGATTTATAACAGTGTGTATTTTTCATTTAATTTCAAAGTTTACCTTGTGCATGGTATCTCTCCCTCCTCCCTCCCCCCCCCCCTTTTTTCTCTTTAAATACATTTCATTTAGTGTCTAGAGATCTTACTTCAGTGCTGACTAGGTGAAATCTTACTTGCTGTGATTTGAATTGTGGCATCATAAATTAAAGTACTGAGAGGCTACCAATTTTATTTTCCTGCCTGGGCAATGTACGGCAGAGAAAGTAAAACAAATTTAACAAATACAGAAATTTAAAATGCATAGGTTTCTGGGTTGTTACCATAATTTTGGAATGCGAGTATTGAATTTGAGACCTTCTCTTCAGTATATTGATGTTGGAAAATGAAGAGTCTGTGTGGTGACTGAATTTCCATTGACACTTTTTTTTTTTTTTTGCCATTTCTAGCAGTACTCACTTCAACCGTTGAACGTTTCGCCCCTGTTATTTCAACTGTTCCTTGAAAATGGCTATTTCAAATCAATAGTAGAGCTACGTGTCTCTTGCTGGCCTGTCACGTGACAATCTCATTTATTTTCACTTTTAAAATCGCTGATCACAGTGGAAAATATCTTTAAATACATTTTTAGCTATTTTATTATATCTATAGGTATTTTTACAGCTTAACTCTCTTAAGAGGTGCAAAAGAAGAAACCGATTTTTTCAAGTACTGTTTTATTCTTTGCTTTCAAATATTATTTTATTCTTTTACTTCTTTAGATAGTAATGTTTTGCTGAGAAACGCTACTTCTGAGTTTCATGTATTTTTACTTTAAATGAGACTTCATAACAAAACCAGGTTTTATTTTTGGTCTCACAACAAAAACATGCTTCAGAGATGGATTAAAAATAGTCCCTCTCGATCCAAATCAAAAAGTTGCAATTTTATCTTTGTAGCTCACTGAGGAGAAAAATGTTATTTAGTGATCATTACAAGATAGAAAAGCAACCTTTAAGATTTACCTTGGCTTTCTAGGTGTTATTTAAGGGTAAACTTATATATTTTTAAAATTTCATGATTTAAACAATTTTAGGGAAGTGGTTGTAGTTTAAAATGATTGAAAAAGTGTATCTCCTTTAAAATAACTTGTAATTTCAGTGTTTCAGCAACATAGAATTTTCAGTGGTTTGACTTCATTTAACTTATCTCAGCAAGTACTCTTTAAAGAGTTTTATAATAAAGCAAATTCAAACACGTGCTGCAACATTGGCCAGGATGACAGTGTAGTAACAGCTGCTGCAGCCTGAGACACAGTGCTAAAATTCTGAAATTTTATGTAACTTTTATTACAGCAGGAAAATATTTTTTTGGGGGAAAATAAGACCTGAGCAGCCTATTTTTCTTTTTCTAAAACTGTTGTCATGAGGCAGAGTCGGAGACTCACTGATCATTCACCACTTCCCACCCTTTCTGCTCATGGAAATAGATGCCACTTTAGCTTATTCTTACAAACTTCCAAGTATTAAATGCTAATGTAGGCGTACCACGTGTCAAAAGCTGTTTGCTGATTCTCTTTCTAAAAGGAGTATATTTATTTTAAATCTTATATTCTTGGCTAAAGCTGACTACATGAATATATGAAAGCAGTTTATGTGGCTATTAGGCTGATTTTGTTATGGATTCTGAGATGTGGTCCCTTCTGTTATGCCAAATGAAACGGGACTGAAGTCACCGTGTAAAGGATCCTCCTTTCTTTTGGGACCTGAACATCAGTTTAAAGTGTCTTATGTTGCTTTAAAGTTATACAAAAGGTGGTATGGTTAACTGGAATTATAAAACAATTTAGCGAATAAAAATTGATGTAAATTCCACGTGTGGAAAATCAGAAACGGGACAAACTGATGATATAATTTTAAAATATGATTGCCTTTCAGGGCGTTTTCCGATCGCAACTGAGTAATGAAAGTTTGTTAAAGCTGTAGGGTGGCTGAACGGAGTAAATCCTTCTCTAAAACTTTCAAATCAGAAATCAAAGGGCTGAAGTGACTTCAGGCAGCTGCAGATGTTTGGGGAGGAGTGTCCTTTGGTGAAGCCGAGAAGCAAGACACGAGGATGTATGGAGTAGCTGAGGAGGCAGCTCTTCGTTGTTTTAGAGTTAGTTTTAAAATTGGAAATTTCTTTTGGTGTTTTAATCGGGTTTTCTTCTTTGCAGGCTGGCAGTGCAAACACTCTGAAATTGATAATGTATTAAAAAATAAAGTGAGCATCTCGTAGATGAGGAACCCTGGTAAAAAACCATGTGCAGATCTGCGCCTTTGAATATTTCCTGGGGTTGTTTATACTTTACACATTTTAATGTGACGTAACTCTCCCACAATAACCCCTCTTATTATGAAATCTGGATAAATCATTTGAAAATAATTTATTACGTGGCTTTTGAGTTCGTTCTTTTTGATACAACGCAGACTGTCAGAACAGTGGAACTAAATCCCAACTTATCTGAAATCTGAAAGCAATGAGAACTGCTTCTTTGACAGTTAATGACCCATTTCAGGCTTCCGAGAGGCGAGGTGTTCTGAGGAGGCATTTTTAGGCTGGGCACAATGAACTCGAATAACTTGCATAGCAAAGTGTATGTATCGAGGTATGGGAGGAATAGTTCGGTTTTTCCATTGTCAACTGCCAGGCAAGTTAAAATTCTGAAAAAAAAAGAGTGTTATTAGCTACACGTAATTTCATAGCAGTGTGAAAAGAGGCAGCACATTTCCATGATCTACATGTGAATATAAGTATCCCGTTTGAAGCAACGTCCTCCTTCTGAGCGAAATTAAAAGAAGAAACTAAACTGCTGTACGTTCAGCTCAAGGCAGCTTGCTAGAAGTTAAAGAACATTAATGTTTTAGTTGGAACACGTGTAGCAGAGGTATTATTTTAAACAAAAATGAAGTCTACAGCTATCTGGTTGTGAATGTCTCTCAATTACAGTGGCGTCCGTGGATCTTGGATCCGAATGAAGATTTGGCTAGAAATTCCCCACATCCTTATTCCGTGTTTTCCTCTGAATAAGAAACAGCATGTGTGAATTGCATTTACTATAATCCGCTCCATACAGGGGGATAAAAATTCTGTGAAAAATGATTATGCATGGCTTAAAATCATTTTGATTGCAGCGGGTAGATTCTTTTTTTTTTTAGTTAGAAGTTAAAGACGGCTTGAGAAGCAGCGTTGAATGGCTAACATTTGGATTTTTAGCTAAATGCAAGGCTATGAATAAGAAGGAACTCTGCAGTTGCAGACAATCGCATTCCAACGGTGGTGTAACTTCCTGCATTTAACCCAACATGAAACGTTATGCAGTGAAAAGGAAAAATACTCTTTTTCCTGAGTGTGCTACCCAAGCAATTAGGATGAATTGCTACTACTGTAAAGTGGGGAGTAACTGAATGAGATAATCTGTATTTAAGCTTCCCATAATACAAGCCTACGGGATAAAAACACGCTCTCTTATGCATCAGCTTAAAATATTTTTGCAGTCGGAGCAACCGAGTTTACAAAGAGATTTTTCCTGTTTGCAGGCAAATGGAACATTTTTGTGTGTTATGGAAATAAATGTCAATTTATTCAATTATTCAGTTATTATTCAATTTCCTGTAAGTGCTGCGATGCAGACAGCGTTTGCTGAGAAGTTACCAGCTCCGAACTTGTACTCAGTTCCTCACGTTCCAGTTTTAGACAAAACAAAGGAATTTTTTTCCATTGATGCACGTATACGAATAACACCAAACTGAAATGATGACTGTGTGGGCGTTGTCATGGGAAAAGATACAGCTCAGTGGAAAATTATCTATTTCTAAGATTTTTGAACTATTAGTAATTTTTGTATGATGCTACAACAGGGGTAGCTTTAAATATAAGACTCAGACTAGAATCAAGGAGTCTCGATTCCTTGATTCTGCCTTAATTGCACTCAAAATAAAAAAATTAATAGTACTTATTTCATGCTTAATTTCCCATTTCTTCTGTAGAATATGCTGTGATTTTCATGTGGAAATTCAGGCTAGCATTGTTAAAAATGGCATTTGCTGGGTTTCTCATTTGGAAATTTGAAAAGGAACCGTCTATCTCTATATAGTATAAATAATATGTTGTATACATAAAGCTTAGGTTGATGTTGGAAAAAAAAGATACATTATGAGATATGGAAAAAAAAAAAGAGATACATGACAAAAATTGTGTTGTAATGTATTCATAATTCCTGTTTCAAAAATTAACAAAAAAATTTGAATTTTTCTTTATTTATATGGAACTACCCAAGGAAAAGGTGAGATCCAGTTTATAGATGTCCAGTTTGGGCTGATAGCTGAAGAGGTTACTGGAAGAAAAGAAAAGTAGCATTTAGCTTTGGATTCTAATTCATGCAGAAATGTTCCTTCTCAGATGTTAGTTTAGAATTAAAAAGGCTAAATTGCCACTTTGACTGCAATTATCTGTACATCTTGGCTTCTAGATCAATGAAGTCTGTCATGTGTGGGAGACCACTATCTAAGAATCGGAAAATCTCTTGCGAATAAATACTGCTTAAGCTCATGTGAAAGAAATGCAGAGAGAAAATATTCATGCTAGCAAAGAAATATAATTTTCAAGGTGCTGTTTCCATGTCTCCCAGCAAATTAAAGAGGTCAACCTCCTGGCAGCTTGTAAAACAGAAACAGTTAGCCCATGGCCTCACATAAAAATGTAGCAAGCTATCGTTTATGTTTCACCTTTGCATTTAAAGCAAGAACCAGCTCCTATTTGTATCTTTAAAAATAGAAGTAGGTTTACTTTGATTAAGCAATTGGGTGAGCTGCAAATATTTTTGGCCCTCCTACACCTCTCCTATATTTTTCTTTTGTCTTTGGTAGAAGCAATGAATCTCATGGATTGTATTTGGACTGTCAGTGGGATATAATATCATTTACTTTACCGACTGCTTCCCTTCCAGACGTCTACATGGGTTGAAAACTGGATTATGGTATTTAAGATACAAACTGTCTGCCCTTGTCACAGAAAAATACTTGTCAGTTAAGCCACAAACTCATATAAATAAGACTTTGGTCTTAGAGCAACATATTTCTTAACTGATTCTTTGAAAGTGTGAGTTCAAAAGGCTCTGTTCTGCAGAATTTCTGATTTATATACTCCTTATAGGTAAAAGTATTTTATTTATGGAATTTTAAAAGACAAATAGGAAAAGGGAAATGGGAGATGTGTTACATACTTCATTATTAAAAGGACAACTGTAGCCTAGCTGAGAAGAAATAAGAATTGGGTAAATATATGAGGGAATTAAGTAAGAGCACAGATTTTAATATAGAAGACATTGTTCCTAGCATTTAGCCAAAGTAGATTTTGTGTAACAAGTACTAAAGTTGTAGTTTTAAAAAATTATAAAATATTGCACGTACTCTATCTAGGTATTTCTCTTGTAAGATGTTTCTGGAAAATAGTCAGAAATAGAATAGTTAAATTATTGCATACCTGTATCCTGTATCTTTTTTTTTTCTTTCCTATTTTTTTTTTTTTATTAATGCTGACTTCTGCTTGATTAGAACTGATCCATACTTTCACATTGTATTAGGCATTTAATACATTCTGTCATTTCAACCACCCTCAAGGAACCAAAAAGACCCTCAATTTGCTGACCTTACCAAGATGTTTACAAGTGTTTCTGCTATTACATTTATTCTGTCTCTCCTTTCAGGAGGCTTCTCTGCATGGTGGAAAGATGCATATGATTAAAAAATAGGGAAATTAGCCAAACATAAGTTTTGCTTCATCCTGTGAAATATTTCTTGTCATTCATGTTGGATGCCCCAGCGTGTTCTTACTGAATGATGAAATATGTGATTCAGCCTTACTTAGGAAATTTGTTGTGTTTATTGTCAAATGATCCAAAAGAGCGCTAATTCTCAGAACAGAAATACATAACTGTGTACCTATAAAAACCCTGTGGTGTCAGCGTGGCTCACGTCAGCGCCGTTGCCCGTTTTTAAGGTTCCTTGACCTACTGAGATTCCTCTGTTTCCATAGCTTTGCCACACTTTTAATTTGGGTTGAAATCTCCCATATGGAATGATGGTCGGAAGGAGGCTGGTTGCACGTACTCAATGGAGGGCTTGTAGTTGGGCAGTGGAACTGGTCTCAGCGTTGCATCCCTCTGGAGCACACTTAAGCTCAGAGCTGTCAGGGGAGGCTGTAAGTGACACTCTTTTGGTGTCCCAGGACCAGGGAGGGAGTTTAAAACTGTCAGGTTGATTAAAATGGAGAGGATATTAGGAGAAACTGAAGGCGGGCGTCTGCTCTGTGAGGAATGGGACCACACTGAAGCAAAGACTATATATATAAGTTGGTGGACCAAAAGAAATTGTACCAGCACATACTTTCCCCCGTGATGTGGGGGAAGAACCCAAGATTTTGAGTAAACCCCAGATTCTCATCAGTGCTTTGCCTTATTTGTGAAGGCTGGAGAGCACCCAGAGAGGGCAAGATGTGGGTTGGTGGGATGAGGAGACCACGCTTTGCTGGATGAGAAGCTGGAGACCGGGCAGATAATGGCATGGCACCAAGGCTGGGGTAGAGGCAGGCACCTTTCCAGTTGAAAGGGGAAAAAAAATACACGTCGCCTTAAGACAAGCAGTCCATCTTAAGACTGGCGTTTCCCAATTTATGAATGCAGGCTTTTGCAACTCTAAATGCCGTTTTTAATGCAGTTTTTGTGTGTAATTTTATTTGTTTGTGTTGTGGTAGTGCTCAAAGAGCCCAGTCATGATTATGGCTTCTTTATGCAGATAGGAAGACAGACCCCGTTCCAGAGGGTTTGTACCATAAGGTTTGGCGTGTGTCAGATGTTACACGCAAGAGCAGTTCCCTTTTGAACCTTCCCGTGGTTCAAGGGAAGCGAACTCGTACATTTTAGCAGGGATTTATCCTTAAGAGCAAGCTGAACTTCAACATTTGGAGGTGTGCTGGTAAATTCTAACAGGCTCCTCATTATGCCCCATGACAAACCTATGGAAGTCTTGGAAGGACTGGAGCCCAAATTTTTCTGCATTTGAGTTTTTTAGTGAAGATGACCTTTTCAATTTTTAAGATAGGGTCCTGTTAAAATTAGGAAGTATTTGTCTGTTGGCTATTATTAGAATGGCGATGCCATTTCCTTTCATTTTGGAGGTTTGAACATTGCCAATATTGGGTTGTGCGTTCAAGTGCATCAAATGCAGGAAATAAGGTCTTCTGTAGAAGCTATGCCCACGGTCAGCACCAAAGAGCTCTTCCATGCAATGTATACATTTCATTTATTCAGCTTTTTCAGATTTAGCTGCAGTGCTGTCCTGCTCCATCTCAAGAATCTGCTCAGGAAATTTTGAAAAGTGTTCAAGGAAAACCGTATAACTTATTTTCTTAAATTGTAAATATTGCTGACAGATACTTACTGTATCCGGAGAAAGGACCAATTTCTGTTGCTGCCTGTTTGGTTTAAGCAGGCATATTTCTAGAAGCCAAATGTTGTGACTATTCCTACAAGAATGAAGATTTCTCTTGGTTTTTCTCTCTTTTTTTTTTNAATATTATTCTCCTTTAAAAAAAAAAAAAACAAACAACAAAACAAAACAACAAAACAACCCAAGACTTTCAGTTAAAAAAAAAAAAAGACAACAAACCCAAACATTTTCCATTGAGAAAACCCCTGGAAAATGGACTGGAAAAGCCAATGACTTTCCTGTTTGCTCTGTCTCCCTTGCGTGCTCTCTTCTTTCTCCTTGTACACTCATTCTCCTGCTGGACTGGTTTTATACCGTATCTCCTCTTACATCCCAGTAAGAAATAAGGCAGACTTGAAACTTTCTCTTTTCTTTCCCAACGAATATTTTTGTAGTTAAGATAAAGACTCGGTACTTGCCACACGGTGCTTCTCTCACTATTGCTTTATGAGAGGTGTGTACAGTTTTGTAGCGTGCATATTGAGTGTGTAATTTAACTATAACTTTTGGAATAGAACATTTTCTTGCATAAGACTGCAGTACGTTATGGTCAGAAGCATCAAATATTTATTTCCCTGGGCTCAGTGGGCTGAGGTTGTATCTTTTACTATTTTAAAGATTTATTATTTTTTTTATAGCATATTAGGTTGTGGTTTACAAATGTATTTTATCCTCTAAGCCCATATTAACAGATGGACTAACAGCATTGATTCTGTGTTAAGGTTGGGTTTTTGTGTTCTTTAGTCCTGGGGACGACCTTTAAGAAAATCATGTTTTTAAATATTATTCTTAATGTAAGGGCAAAAGTAGGTACTTAAATTCTGAACATGTAGATATTAGTAAACTGGATAAAGTATTTTTTTTTTAAAGGGAATTAAATGATTCCTTTAAATAAATTTAATCAAACGTTTATTAGTACTTTTGCCATTATTTACTTCTCTCAAATCATTTTTCCTTTAAAGTCTATGCATAATATCGCAAAACCCTTTTGGGTGGCAGGTGCAGTTAACCACATCACAGTGTTTCAGTTCTATATTTACAACAGGAATTTTCCTAGTTAAAATTATACTTTGCAAACAGTTTAAAATTTAAACTAATATTTTTCTTCTAATGAGCAGTGGGCAAAGGTTTTCCATCACAAAGCATAATATCCAGTGAAAAATACCTGTGTAATTCGGAACTGCTGAAGTAAAGCAGTTACTGAGTGTCCCCTCCCCTGAAGCAAAAAAATTCCCAGTCCTGCAGGTAAATCTATAGTAATAGAGTATGATGCGCACATCGGTTTATTCTTACTCAAGAGAAGGTTTGGTGTTCTGTCTTAATCTTTTATTTCTGCAGAACATAATTTCAATTCTAAAATATTAATGATAGCTGTATAAAAAAGAAAAGAAAAATGCCAGGCTTTGCTAATTTGTGATTTCATTTTAAATTGAGGTGGTTTTTTTTCCTTTCATATGTTAGAAACTACTCTCAGAGCACAAAATTGCTGTGGTGCATTCTTAAAATAAATGTTAACACGGATATAAGAACATAAAAGAAATACAGTCCTGCTCAACTCATGCCGCCACCTCTTCAGGCAGTGATTGCCAGTGTCGGGTCATGACCTGTTCCCATCTCTGCAACTGGGATCATTTGCAGGCTCAGGCTCATGATACCGATTTCATTGTTATTTCTAGACCCACGTCTGCTCTGGAGGATCCAACTCCAAGCTTGGGAAATTTCTTTCTTTTTTTTCTTTCTTTCTTTTTTTTTTTTTTTTTTTTTTTTTTTTTTTTTTTTTTGTTTTTTTTTTGGGGGGGAGGGGGACAAGCACCAATGGCAAGTTGAGTGCAAGAGCACTTGTATCCCTTTCCAATTTTTTTTTAGAGGGGGAAAAAAAAAAAATTATCCTCAGACTGCTTTAATCACAACGTCTTACTGATGGTCAGGATTTCAGATTTAGTAAACTGGAAAGGAGAAAATGATCATGTCAACAGCAAAAGTGAATCTAAGAGAATATTTAATGTGTGTGACTTTTACCCAATGTGTTATGGCCTGTTGGACAAATTTTTGTTCCCTGGGCTGACTGGGGTTGTCTTATCTCCAGTTTGTTGTTTGGTTGGGTTGTTGTTTTGTTGGGTTTTTTTAATATAATGGATATGGCAAAATCATGCATAGATGTCTGCAATGTGCTCAAGGTTACTAGGAAATTGGTTTCTGTGAATATACAAAGTGTCTACTTGGCCAGAAATTCAGAAGTGTATGGAATTGTTTTAAAGATCATAAATATATACCCATGCTGCCTCCAAACTGTGTGGTTAGGAAAGCCTGTAGTAAATAACCTCTCTACCAAAACAAATTCCTCCCAAATTATAACGAGTTCTGTGTATTTTTAGCTTATCTTTTTAGCTGCAAGTGATTAGGGAAAAAAAAAAATAATTAAAAATTTCCATCCTTTCTGAAATATATATGCTTTAAAGGATTACTCTTTTAATTTTTTTGGTGTGAACTCATGGATTACTGTATTTTGTTTGTTTTTTAGGACTGTTACATCTCAAAGGTTAGGGTTTCTTGTGGTATGTCCTTGCTAGAAATAGTCTATGGCTATAGAAGCTACCAAAACGCTGCTTTTGATCAAACGGAATATTACCTGTTTCTACTTTTAGATGCATTTATGTCAGGATAAAATAGTTCTCAAACAGCGCTCTAAATAGATATTTTTCTTAGTGAGCTCACACACGCTGAGGCTGAAATCTCAGCCCCGTTGACTTTAAACTCTCGTCAACTTCCTTGGGATCCGGACTTCTTTCAAGAAGTGTACTTCAGACGACAAAATATTGACATTTCCTTCAGGTTTTCAGACTTTTGATGTTCATCAAAAGAATGTAATCACATTTTGTTAACACGTCTGCTGTTACCTTTACCTAGAAGATACTTTGCCATTATGTGCTGTGTTTCTTGAAATAAATCCAGGGAAAAAATACGGTATCATTGGACCACTTTAGCTTTTAATAGAGAGATGTACATAAAGCTCCAAATATCCGAAAGTATAATTATGAAGGGTTGGATTATTTTTAAATGACCTGTGAAACTGGGGGAGAGAAAGAATAACTTGTACAACTCATTCACCGATCGTCATTAAAATAATTTTGTCCAAAAAGTAACGCACCTTAGAGTATTTGAAATTAAACATTAATGCGAGAGGATATCTAAGGTGAAAGATGTTTGTGTAATGCTAAACATAACCAAAGAAACTGTGGTTTTAGCAAAGGTACCATGCTCTATTTTATCAAGTGCCAGAAGTTGCATAATGAAAGTCTTTCAGTTAAAAAAAAAAAAAAATGCAAGTAAAGAAAACACAAAAATGCCACCCAGCTGGTAGAGATCTTCCTAATTTTTACCTGATTGTATTTCTGAAGAAATATGGCAGGGCCCTCGTAAATTTTCAACATGAACTGCATTTTTGTTGCCAATTTCCATATCCTTTTAAAAGTGCTGAAGCGTGCATTTGCTATTTATGTTTGCAGTAGACTGAGTACACTTTTACTATTTGTGGTTTCAGAAATTGGAAACAACCAAACAGTGGTGCTATGGTCTAAAAAAATAAATTTTAAACAGCTGTGGGACAGTATTTTTAGAATGGTAGGAGTCCTTCTGAAGACAGACTCGTAACTGTGTCTCTCTGCACAGGAATGCTGCCGAGGGGTTTGGAAATCAGAATTGTGTTGTCTTCGCACCTTTGGCTGTATTGTCTGGGGTAATCGGGCTCTGGGACAGAGCTGCTTGGAGGAACACCTTCACCCCTAGATTATCCTGCTCTCCAAATGAATAGTTGAGTTACTTTAAACACTTCTTAGATCAGATTCTGTACATCCAGTTCTCTCTAGTTTAAATATTTCTTATAAGTAAATATCATACAAGATAAGTAATTAACTACATAATCTTATTTATAGAGATGATAAAAAGTTGCTATGGGCCAGAAATCCAGAAATGCTGGAACTCAATCATCTTTAAGGTCCCTTCCAACTCTAACCATTCTGTGATTCTATGATAGAATGGTTTGGGTTGGAAGGGACCTTTAAAGGCCATCTAGTGCAACCCCTCAGCCATAAGCAGGGACATCTTCAACTAGATCAGGTTGCTCCGAGCCCCATCCAAGCTGACCTGGAATGTTTCTAGGGATGTGGCATCTACCCTCTCTTGGGGCTCTTCTAGTCAAAATCTACCCTCTTTTAGTTTAAAAAGTTTACCCCTTGTCCTACCACAACAGATCCTACTTTCTTCCAGGCCCCAAGCTTTTAAAGTTTGTCTCTATCTCTCCTGTAGGCCTTTAGGTGTTGGGGAGGTTGCAGTAAGGTCTCCCCAGATACTTCTCCAGGCTGAACAGCACTAACTCTTTCAGCCTGTCCTCACAGCAGAGGGGCTTTAGACTCAGAGCATCTCCATGGTGTCCTCTGGACCCACTTCAACAGGTCCAACGTCTTTCCTGTGCTGAAGCCCCAGAGCTGGAGACAGCATTGCAGGGGGCATCTCCCCAGAGCAGAGGGGCAAAATCACCTCCCTTGACCTGCTGGCCACACTGCTGGGGATTGAATTATGGCCTGGTTTTGCATTTGTTTCCTTTAGAAATGGCCCTGTAGGATAAACCATTACTCTGGATATTGCAACATTCACAGAGTGATGTCAGGTTGGAAGGGACCTCTGGAGATCTAGTCCAACCCCCCTACCAAAGCAGGTCCACCCAGAGCAGGTTGCACAGGAACATGCCCAGGTGGGTTTTGAATGTCTCCAGAGACAGAGGCTCCACCACCTCTCTGGGCAGCCTGTGCCAGGGCTCTGCCACCCTCAAAGGGAAGAAGTTCCTCCTCATGTTTAGATGGAACTTCTTATGTAAATTCAACATTGTACTAGTAGATAATTTGATTACGATAGGTGAGTTTCATTTCTTCGCCGCTTCAGTGGTGAATTTAATGCTGTCCCTGATAATACTATATTATGTTTGGATGTATTGCTCTTAAATAACAATTTCAGTTTTCTTTTGTTTACCAAAAAAATATTTTAAAGATAATTTGTTCCTATTTCAGAAATAGCAGGTTTAAGTTTTTCTCTTATTCATCCCAAGTAATTAATTCAATTACATAATTAGTTTAGCCTAGAAAGAGTCAAAAGTTATACTGTGCTTTAAGCCTCTGTATCAGCTCATCATTGTAGCATGGCAGCTTCTTTGTGGAAGCTGATGAGTTTGCTAACAAATTATCATGTGTACCATGGTTCAATAATTTAACTGGTTCCTACATTTGACTTTAGTTGTAGCTACTCTGATTAGAGGCTATCGAGTATCTGGTGTTGTTTCTTAGATACTGACTGTAATTACTTAATTCGAATTTAAAAATCAAATCAGTTCTGATTTGTATTGAGTTTTAAAGTTTTAACTCTTTCTAGAACTCACGTTTGACAAATTCCAGATTTTGAATTTTTGGGTTTTTTTTCCCAGTGTACAGAAAAAAAAATAAATATATACTTCTGGTGCTGTTGAGTTCTCTTCTTGCTGTGGTGCCGTGCTGGCCTCGGGGAGCTCGGATCCTGCAGCTTTGTGGGTGGTTTAATTATCTGTCAAAGTCCTGAATTGAGCAGAGTTGTTGGCTTTTGAATCCGGCTTTGATTTCAGGTGCCGGTCCTTGCACTTGGTTGTGAGCTTTCCTCAAATGATTAATCTGAACAGGCGATCTATTTGCTGGGCTTTGGGATCCACTGGGAAACATTATTTGTTACAGTTTATGCAGCGTATTGAAATGTAATTATGTAAATATTGAATCGAGATGGAGTTGGAGTGGTTGTGTGCGTGATTGCACTCAGCAAGGAGTAAAAATAAAGCCTACCACTGGCAGTTGCTTTCTGAGGTTGTGAATTACTGTAACAAAACACTGTAATTTTTTTTTTTCTTCAAAAATTATATGCCCTTGTAGTTTTTAAAAGTTGAGGTCAATTTAATATTAGTTTTAAATTCTGACAATAAATAGCAGTTTATTTCTGTTCCAAGAAATACACTGTGCGTTCGATACATCTGCTGTGGGTACAGAATAAAATGATGTGTTGCAGTTTTTTATGCTTAAGAAGGAGAGGAACATAAAGCACTTTATGTGAGTTAGAGCACTTTGATAAAGTTACTTTTTTTAAAAGTTGCGGCGAGTACTACTTCTGAAAACTAATTCCAAGTATCTCTTTAGAAGTTTTTTTAACTAGAAAGGGATGATTGTGTTGAGATGGGTAGGGTTAAGTAGTCTCACGCTGCTATCAGGGTCTCTGAAAACTAATTCCAAGTATCTCTTTAGAGGTTTTTTAACTAGAAAGGGATGATTGTGTTGAGATGGGTAGGGTTAAGTAGTCTCACGCTGCTATCAGGGTCTCTGAAAACTAATTCCAAGTATCTCTTTAGAGGTTTTTTAACTAGAAAGGGATGATTGTGTTGAGATGGGTAGGGTTAAGTAGTCTCACGCTGTTATCAGGGTCTCATATCGCTACTAAGCCTTGATAGAATAGTATTTCTTTCTACATGACCTTCTTCAGGCAGCGCTTGTAATTCTTCTGCCTGGCAGAGAACTCTGCTGCCAAAAATAATATAGAAATAAACCTGACAGTTTTGTGTTGAACTCTCTTTATCAAGGAGCCTCCTAACTCCAGTTGATTCAGTCCTTATCGGTGCCCTCAAAATAATATAATTAAAAAATCCCTCACTATTTAAAGAATGCATTATATCATGAGGTTTACAAGCTACTAGATGATAATTATTTATACTTGTATGTGTATATATGGATACAAATGTATGCATGTATGTGTGTATATGGATACAAATGCATAAATATATGTAACCGAGCATTAAGAACTTCAGATGGAAAGGTGGTGTGACAGTACATGGGAAATAAATCATACAGAATGTTTTTCATTAAAAGATAATATAAATTATTAACAGATGGAAATTAATAAAAGGACTCCAGAAAAGTCTCTTGATAGTAATTAATGTAAATAATGGAAAAGTTTTCCATTAAAATTGAAACCATATTTAGTATCAAGTAGCTATTTGGTTGTACCAGCTTGAGAGCTGTTTTTGACAAAACATTTTTACTGTATTTTCGGGAAGTTTCTTTAATACAATTTTTATGACCTTTCAGATGATCAAATATAAAAATACAAAAACCAAGTTTTGGGGAGATTCGTTTCAGAACAGCTGTGTTTTGGCTACTGTTTGAATTATGGTAATTTGTACTTAGACTTGAATGCCAAAATCCAGACATTCTTGAATTCTGTGGGCCAACAACTAAAGTTAAAGATCTTGAGTTAAAAGCATGTCGTTTAAAATGGCAATGCTTCTCCAGTGTGAGAAGAATAGCTATTAATTGCTATTTTGATAAAAATAATTCTGGCTTTTTTTCAGTAAACTGTTATATGTCCGGGTTTAGAAAATTTTTAGGAAGTTGAATGTACCTAGAGGATAAATATAATCGAAAGAACTTTTCTGTTGATGTGGCGTTCCTGTTTTGTTATGTTCTATTTGACAAGGTTTAGATGCTTTTATATGCTATAAAAATCTGATTCCTTTATTATGTCATTGCTTCAAAAGCCTTACACTAACTGGGAATAAACTGAGTAGAAACGCACGTACTGTTCACACAGTCTATTCTCTACGCCTGATTGTAATTGCCAATTATTTATGTAGCTGGTATTTAAATTTCTGCTATTGAGAATTGGTATCTTAATAGGATGTGCGTATTTTAGGTTAGCTTGTGAATTTTGGTTATAAGTCAAGGTAATTCTTATGATAAATGGATTTAATTCTGCTGTTACACATCAGGCAGACATTGAGCAGTTTGACAAATGTTTGATCCTGACAGTGACCCTCTGCCAGGACAGTAGTAAAATCGCTTTGATCTCTTCCTTTCCTCTCTTATTCTTAGAGGGGGGAGGAAGGAGGCCATCATCTGTTGTTCTGATTGGTCAAAACCACAACACTTTACCTGTGATTATTGCTACTGAGATATTATCANTTCTCTTATTCTTAGAGGGGGAAGGAAGGAGGCCATCATCTGTTGTTCTGGTCAAAACCACAACACTTTACCTGTGATTATTGCTACTGAGATATTATCATCCTACAGTTCAGCTAATTTGCTCGCCTCTGGATCTGCTTTGAGCCTAAGCACCAATGAACCATTCCTCTCTCCATTCTTTTTAAAAGTTAAGAATTGTTGCAGTGCTTGAAAATAGAGTATGTTTTTCCAAGTGATGTCCCAAAGGTTTTAAATAATGAAACAAACCTTATCCAAAATCCTGGTCTCTGTCCTAAGGCATGTAGTTAATTGCTTCTTTTTTAGGGAATCAAAATCTGGATCTTGCAAGTCTTTACATATGTCATGGTGATCTCAAAGAGGACCTCATTTGTCCATTTCTTCTATGATTTGTGGTATGATTTTTGTCATATTCAAGCAGATTGGATTCAAAAATATTAACTTTGGCATAATCTGATGACTGTTGATCTGTGGGACTGTTAATCATCACGTTTTTAGGGTTTAAAGGCGTTATGTTGGTCTGAATCACTAAATATAAAGTGTTCTATGAAGTCAAGAAATTTCTTATCTTTATATTCAATAAGACATTGAAAAATCAGTTTAGTCTTGCATATTAGGGTCTCAGCTTTAAGAACCTCAGTTAGACCCACCATAGTTTCTTCTGGAAAGAGCACTGTTTTCTTTGGTCCAGAGGACTTCCTCTTTAAATTTCTGAGCTTTGACCAGTTAAAATGTCTTTGTGTGGTCTGATGCCTGAGGGTTTGGGGAAAAGAGAAAAAAAAAAAAAAAAGGACCTCACCCTTGCTTTTTCATAGAAATAGTGACTACAGACATCCCTTTTTCTATTCCCGTCCCTTTAGTTACTTGTACATTTTTGCCAGATACTTGGTCAGAGATCAGAGTTAGTGCCTGGTACAATAACAGCAAAAATGAGAGATGGTTTAAAATACAGCCCTGTTTCTGTAGTTATATCTGAGCCTTGTTTTGACTTTTGAAACCAAATGACGATCGGATTTGTGATTAGATCAGGTGAGATGTGGTCGTATCTTCCTCAGTTCAAAAAAACAAGTGAACCAACCTCCCCCACCCAGTGCTCCCCCCTCCAAACTTCTCACTAGTGAAAACCCCTGAGCGTGAGACATGGGTTGGTAGTGGAGCACAGGAGCAGAAATCCTATATTGATTAGACTTTAGACTTAAAAGAATTAGTAATTAAAGCATTGCGATCCCAGAACTTAGACATAATCACAGAATCTTTGTGGTTGGAAGGTACCTCTGAGATCATCAAGTCCAACCATACAAGATAGTGAATGCTGTGAGATAACTACATAGTGATAAAGGGCAAGACTGCATGGAAGGACAAAATAAGGACTTTTTTAAAGCAAATACCTAGGTTCCACCCAAAATTCACATAAAAATCCTCCTTGAGGTCCGGCAACGGAAACTGTTATGTGGGAGACAAGATGACATATGGTTGGAGCCATGGTCTGGTGTCTGAAGAGGGGACACGCAGCCTTTTCAGCTCTGCTTCTCCACCGATAGAACAGGGGGAGCAATGATCCATCACAGGGTGACATGTGGCTTTGCAGCCCTTTCCAGTGAGATTGGACCAGGGCTCTGATACAAATGGAATTAAAAAATTCTGAACTAGGAAAGAACGTATGCATCTGAAAATAAGGTTAACGGTTTAAAGGTGAAGCTAGATTAAGAAATAGATCCTATTTATCCCAACAGCTTTTCTTAAAAACCCAGGAAGTTGAGAATTAGATTTGAATTTAGAAGCAATGCAAAATTTTAAAATGTATGAAAATGCAAAGGTAAAGTATCTAGCTTTAATTTGGTATCATGAAAAGGAATAAGAAATTTATTTAAATCAAAAAAACAAACAAAAAAACCCCAAACCCAAACAACCTGAAAATTTGAGACTAGAAAAAAAGAGACACCTTGGAAAAAACCCCAAACAACAAAAACTCAAACAAAAATCCATTACATAATGTGGCGGCTAAGAGTGGTTTAACAGTTGCTTTTGGGATAGTTAACACAGTTCTTGATTTAGAATTTTCTAAATCGGGAGAGCTACCAAGTTCATGAGGGTTGTAGAGGACGAGGCATATGAGGAGAGGCTGAGGCAACTGGGCATGTTTAGTTTGGAGAAGAGGAGATGGAGGGGAGACCTCACTGCCCTCTACAGCTACCCAAAAGGAGGTTATGGAGAGGTGTTTGCCTCTTCTTCCAAGGGAATAATGGCTGGACCAGAGAAAATGGTCTGAATTATAGAGTGGTTAGAGTTGGAAGGGACCTCAGAGATCGTGTTCAAACCCTTCTGCCATGGGCAGGGACACCTCCCATTAGAGTAGGTTGCTCAAAGCCCCATCCAGCCTGGCCTTAAACACCTCCAGGGATGGGGCAGCCACAACGTCCTTGGGCAACCTGTTCCAGTGCCTCACCACCCTCACAGGAAAGAAGTTATTCCAGTGGAGGTTTAGATTAGATATTAGGAAGAATTATGTCACTGAGAGGGTGATCAGGCACTGGAACAGCCTGCCCAGGGAGGTGCAGTCACCATCCCTGGAGATATTTAAGAAAGGTGTAGATGTGGCCTTTCAGGCCATGCTCTAGTGGTCAACATTATAGGGAGTGGGTTGTGTTCTTGTGTATGGTTGGACTTGGTGATCTCAGAGGTCCTTTCCAACCATAAAAGTTCTGTGTTTACCTTGTAATGATGGAAGATTCTCTCATTTCTCATTCATACGTAGCAGATCTTATAATAAATCTAAAGAACTGAAGATACGTAGCCTTTACCTTGTATCATTAGTCCCCTTCCCTACAAGAATAGCTCCATATTTTCTCAAAGGTTAGTGTCAGCTTTGTAAACTCTCATCAGGCATCTTCTCTTCTTGTGGTGACACATGCTAATATTTATTTAAAAGGATGACAGAGCTTTCAAAATTTTCCATCGAGTGGGGGATTGGTTATATAACCATCCTCCTGGTTGTATAACGTATAAGGGCTCATGGGATGGTGTTAAGAAGGTTGGGTTGTACTGTGAGGTGCAAATACTGCACGTTGTTTGAGATGATCTCCTCTCTGAACCTGCAGGCGTTGGACACCAGAGCCAAGAAGTGGGGAATCTTTTTCCTCTGCTTTGTTGCAGTGATGGTTTATGTTATCAGAATGTTATCAGGGATGGAAAAAGAAAAAAAAAAAAAAGAGAATGATTACATAGCAGTAATGTAAAAGGACTCTTAAGAGTTGTTTTGTGATTTTATACTGAATTTGGGGTATTTTTTTGCCATCCCCTAATAGCCGTAATAATTAGTCACAATCCTGGCCTATTTCCAAAACTTTGATTGAAATAAATTAGGTGACTTAAGTGATCATTGGGTACTTATGGAGATTGATTTAAGTGAAGCAGGATGTGTAGGGAGAGGTGATTTATGACATAAACTGAGACAGCTGGTTACGAGTGGGAAGCTTTTGAGCGCGCAAGCATTTTTAGATTTCACTCTGTTCTCCGTGTGACGATATGTGATGAGCGATGAGGGTTATGGGCTGAGGATAAAGGTCTCATTGAAGAACCCTTCTGGGTGCGTTACATGTCTGGGATCAGGCCTGGGAGTGAGAGGTTTCTATCCCTCTTTCTTCCCCTTCCCAGCATTTTGATGCTGCGATCATAGAATCATAGAATGGTTAGAATTAGAAGGGACCTCAAAGATCATCGAGTTCCAACCCCCCTGCCATGGGCAGGGACACCTCCCACCAGACCAGGTTGCCCAAAGCCCCATCCATCCTGGCCTTGAACACCTCCAGGGATGGGGCAGCCACAGCTTCTCTGGGCAGCCTGTTCCAGTGCCTCACCACCCTCACAGGAAAGAAATTCTTCCTAATATCTAATCTCAGTCTCCCCTTTTCTAGCTTAAAACTGTTACCCCTTGTCCTGTCACTCTACTTCCTGACCAAGAGTCCCTCTCCAGCTCTCCTGGAGCTTCCTTCAGATCCTGGAAGGCTGCTCTAAGGTCTCCCTGAAGCCTTCCGTAGTCCAGGCTGAACAGCACTAGCTCTTTCAGCCTGTCCTCATAGGAGAGGTGCTCCAGCCCTCTGATATTTTTCATTCTTCCAAGCTGCAGCTTCACTGTTATGCATCTACAATATGGACTTCCAAAAATTAAGCCTTACAGTAAAGAATTATGAAAAAAATAATATTCTTCAAATCTATATCTCTCAACTTTTAAATCTCCCGGGCTGTCTAGGGCAGTTGGCAGTTTATAGAGCTGGGTCTCCCCCGCTGCTCTGGCTGCGGTTGTGTGCCTGTAACAGCTCACTCACACTCGCTTTATGACCCTCCCCTAAGACCAGAGCTTGACTTCTTACCCCACCACCGTGGCCGTTTCTGCTTCTTTCACTGCTCTCCAGGAGTTCTGCTTTTACAGCAGTGGTTTGCTGCAGAGAAATGGATCTGAAATAGCCGGTGCATAAGACCCATAACAAAGTCATTTGTTACCAGCCTTGTAACAATCAAAATTAATAGGGATGGTCAACAACAGCAAGCTGGGGAATCATGGAATGATTAGAGTTGGAAGGGA
>VZRU01012166.1:1388-34472 GCA_013398155.1 Pedionomus torquatus
CTTCCTTCCCAGCTTTCTTCTTTAGCACTGTCAGGGGAGGGCGGTGTGTGGGGGGTGTCTCGCTGCTTCTGGGATTTTCTTTACTTTTCTATCTTTTGCTACTAATTCTTTCTGCTTCCCCCTCTTCCCTTATCTTCTTTTCTATGTGTATTTAGTTTTTCTTTACTTAAGCACAAGCGGCTTTCCTTTCCAAAGCACGCACTCCACTCTGTGCCAGTTTAGGTCTACCCTGAAATAGCAATAGTTATGTGACAGCCTTTTTGCTTTTCATTTTTATTTTTTTAACTTTTCCCTTGGGAAAGGGAAACCTAACACACCGCTGTTACTTCTGTATGTCTATAGACAGTGGCATATGCTGGTAGCTCGGTTTGTCCCCTGCTTTAAACCCCAGCCTCTGCAGGAAAAGCAAGCCCAAACTAGCGACAGATCCCCCTGCGGCAGCAGCTCTGTTCTTTGAGATGTGCGGAGGAAGGATCTCGCCCTGTGGCTGCGGGTGACCTGTGGCCCGAGGAAAGAGCAAGGAACCAAGTGACAAGAATCTCTGAGACCGTCTCGGGACCCCTCTTCAGGCATGTCTTTTAACTGCATCGCCCCCCACCCGGCTTCCCAGCGGGGTGGTTTGGAAACGTTTAACTCGCCTCCTTCGGCTGGATGCTGTGAGAATGGGTAACGCTCAGAGGGTGCTCAGGGATGCGTCCTGCACTACTCCTTCCCTTTCGTCATTCACCAAGGAGGGCTACAGCTCCACAACCTTCTCTCTCCAGCTCTCCTACCTGCCTCTGACTTGGGTCACACTGTCACCTGAGCAGGTCAACCTGAAGCAGCTTAGCTTTCAGTTTGCATTTACATAGCAAAATAATGTGATGTAAAGAGCACTCGTGATTTTTTTTTTTTAGCAGTTATTACTTGACTGTATGGACAGTACAGGCACTTGGCCTGGACTCTGGTTATCAAACTACAAATTCATGTGGGAGCTTTACTTCACATGGCACCGAAAAAGTCAATTCAGAAGAGAGCAGTGTCAAAGAGAGCAGCATGGAATAACTCACCTGGAAATAAGCGTAACCTACAGGTTAGTACAGACACCAGAAAGGAAAAGGATGCACTGAGGAAAATGCCAACTTCCATTATTTTCTCCTTGGTTAAAGGGCTTTTTAGAAGGAATTGGCCACTGATGGGAATAACATGAAAAATAAAAGGAGTGGAGAAAACATATATTAAGCCTAAAACCTCCAGCCTATGATTCTGTATGCTTTTGTGACATTAGATGAAAGACACCGTAACAAACTCTATGGCACTTGTGAGATGGACTGTGGTATGCTATAGGGTTTGGAGTAGTAAAGAGAAGAGAAAAAAAAATGTATAGAAAAAAAAGAAAAAGAGAAAAAGCAAACTATACCTGCTACCCTTCTCTGCTAGAGCAGGAATTGCATCCCTGCATTACAGCCGGAGTTAAACTAAGAGAGAATAAACCACCTCAGACAGCTGAACAGTTTCAAGAGGAGAGGATAAAGCACCTCTGTAACCCTGCTCTCACGTCTGCCCAGGTCAGCTGTGATCTCCTTTGGGACATCCAAGAAACCTCGCTGTATTCACAACATTGAGTATTATCCAGAAATCCAAGTCCTTTGATTCCCGTGTGTGCCAAAATGCATGAACCCTTGTCTGGGCTTAGCTACAGGGATCTACAGTTTTGGGGCCTCCAGGCTGAAGTTTTTGCTTCTTAGAGTAAACAAAACAAAAGAAAAAAAGCTTTTCCCTTTGAAATCTGTGTGTCCCCTAGCCAGCTGCTGAGACTTTGTGTCTCCACTCCTCCCTCACTTCATGAACTCCCTGCAGAAGCAAGATCCAGCTGAATTGTGGCTGCAGTGGCTGATTACAGCCCGCTATAATTAACAGGCACGGATATAGCACAATACAGCCTTGACCTTTAGCCACGGAGCTTTGCCACGGACCCTTGTCACAGCATTCAGACACGAAATAGCACGCTCCCCAGAATAGCACCCATCAGCTCTGCACGCTGAAATAAAATACGGGCTGTAAATATCATTTACTGCACGCACTTGAGAGAGAAGTTGCATTCTCTAGATTTCCTGGTCCAGGAGGGCAAGTTTCCATCCTCTGTACCTTTAGCCAGCGTGTGCCCTGAGCAGCACAGTGAGCCTGGACCAAGTCGTTGGGCCCATGAAATGCCACACACGGGCAGCAATCGTACCTCCCTGTTATCAGTAAGTACCTCCCTTGCAGGTCCCTACTCTGGTTTTGACCTTTTGGTCTTCCTGTCCTAAGGATATCATAACATTGAAATTATCTGGGTTTTTTTTTTGCCCTAAAACTTAGAATTTGCTGGTGCAGCTGGGAGCAGTGAGCAGGGGGAAAACCAACCAGTGCCTTGCTGCCACCAGCCCTTGCGTCTCCCCTCTGCTGCCACGAAGCCATGGTTTGCCTGTTCATCTGAGTCAGCAGGCTCCTGTTGCCCAGCTGGTGCCCCAGGAGTTTCAATAAAGCTCACAGGGATAGACTCCTTCTGACTCTGAGAACCAAGGATTTATGCTGCTTCTCCCTTGTGGCACACATGCAAGGGACAAGCTTAGAAACCTGGGGTTTTCTTGGGTGGAGACTTTCTTTCCGAGACACACCTGTGAGCTGTTTGAAGTAACATGGTCCTCTATACTTGTAGAGATCCTTGAACCGCTGCAGCTGATCAACAAGATATAATAGTGAATTAATTTTCACAGAATCATAGCATACCAGCCTGGAAGGGACCTCAAGGATCATCTGATCCAACCATTCTTGGCAAAAGCACAGTCTAGACAAGACAGCCCAGCACCCCTTCCAGCTGGATCTTAAGGGCGTCCAGTGATGGGGAATCCACCGCTTCCCTTAGGAGATGATTCCAGTGGCTGATTGTTTTCACTGGGAAAAATTTCCCTCTTGTTTCCAATTGGAATCTCCCCAGGAATAACTTGTACCCATTGCCCCTCATCTTTTCCATTTTATCAAGGCACCTCAAACTGAAATGTTTCTAAATACCTCTTTCTTGCTAGAGAATAAGCTAAACCAACCTCTACCTTATTTGAATGATAAAGCATTATAACATTATATTCACATGAGTAAAATTGACATGGCCATTCTGAAGTTATTTGTCTATTTAATAAAGGAGTATTTTTAGTCTGTCTCAGGGATAAAACTATCTGAGGAAGCAAGCCCCTTCCACGAAGCTAAGTTTGGAGAATGCTGCCTGTTAACATTCCTATGTGGAAGAAGGATAGCAGGGCTTGATGTGTTACATGCTCATCATGTTCCTCTTCCCCTACCTGCTCTGCCCAGTCCATCCTGCCCCATCACTGGAACACTGTTTTGAAAAACAGCTCATTTTCTCTAACAAAGCAGGGGAGTCAGCTCTGCTTTAATGCTGATTAAGCTCTATATACTTCTTTATAGGGAAACTACGCAGCGAGTGACTGTTGCAGGCTGCTGTAACACGGCCAAGGGTGAAAAAGCCAAGAGGAGCTCAAGCAAGAACAAACAAAGAAACCCACCACTCCAAGGATACAGGACCTTAACAACAACAACAGCAATCCCTGAAATTCTTCGGCAGTTAAAACACAAAACCCCAAACCTCACAGGGTCCCTAGTTACATTCTTTTCCTGTAGCATAAACCCTCGGTCATGAAAACACAGAGCTCTCCATGAGCACAGCCACCACTGAAGCTGAGCATCCCATGCCCCCACCCTGCAGCTGAGCATCCCTGGGGGCACTTTCCCCACCTGGGGCACCCTCCACAGCCCCCAGCCTGACAAACAACCTCAACATCCTGGGGGATGGAAGAGGGCTCAGCTCTCAGATTCATGTCACATCAAAATGACCTTTGACGTTTTCCTCTACCAGCCTTTCTCCAGGAAGAGGGAAACCCCAGGCAAACTAGACTTTCTTCTTGTTTAGTAACACAGGACCAAATATTTAAGCTTTCCTGTTAATTTCAATACTTGTTCAGAGATGGGATGATTCTCCAGCAGGATCCTGATATCAGACAGGAGAGGACAGCACAGCAGGAAGGTTTCCTGTGCTAATCCCCCTTTAAAAACAACAAATAATCCATTAAATATGTTTTTTCTGACTTCAGACCAAACATTGAGAATAAGCACTTTGATCTGTTGCTATGAATTTCACTGTCTCCTTAAAAACAAAAGAAAGAAACAAACCCCCACAAATTTCTACATCTCACAAGAGGACAGTATTCAACTCAGACTAAAAATTATGAACTCATATATTTTTAACATTCCTGTCTAGCCCTCTGCAAACCACAAAACAATGCAACATCCATCATCATAAATGCTGGGACAGTAAATTAGGACGACAGCATATTTCAGGGGGGAAGGGGTTTAAAGCAAAATAAATATTCCTAATGGGAATTCTGAGAGAAATCATTAAACAGCACTGTGGTATACATCACGGGTGAATGAAATCAATTAGGTCTTAATCTCACATTATTTATGAAGAGTGAAACGGAGCCTCTTTTATTATAGGCATTTTCTGATTGTTACATTCTGTTGCAAAACTTTCATTTCCACTGGGTCACAAACACAGTAAGTGAAACCTCCCAAAACTAAAACAAACAGAAGTAAAATGTTGGTTTTGTAACATCAGCTAATGGTATTAGATAGAACAGTCAGCCCATAATTATATGTGTTTCATGCAGTTTAACTTATGCCATTACATAATTAAATTTAGACCAATGAACCCTCAAAGTTCTATTTTTACATAATAACAAACGCAAAAATTATAGATGTGCTCCCAGTAGCATTACAAATTAAGTATATATTTGGCGACACTTTACAGTAAGTGGGTATTCATTACTAATTCCTCTGGTATTCATTGTAACAACATTAGTCACGAAGAACTAATGAGGGTATAATGTTGGAGCCCTGGTTTATTTCTCTATAAATCGGCAATGTGGAATCCAGTGGTAATTCCCCTTTCCTGCCACCGCTGCAATGCTGTTGAAGACCACAGCGCTGTCACTGGGGGCAAGGTGTCCAGCATTATTATTATCCAGTATTATTTAAAATACTCCACATTACTGTCACTGAGGGCAAGGTGTCCAGCAGCCCTGCCTGGACGGTCCTCTGTTATTATTTATTTGTGGAGAAGAGAGTTGTCCTTTCTTCATCATTTCTATCCCAAACCACGGCAAGCGTCCATCTCCAGCCTCGTTCCCTGCCTCCTTCTGCAGTGACACAATTTCAGAAGACGACCCTGTTACAAAAACCTACTTTTGTTCCGAATGTGGTTTTCTTTAACTCCCTGGCCACAGTTCTATATTACAATTCATTAAAATGTTTGCTAAGGGACCTTTTTTTCCAAACCCCATTATCAGGTGATCCTCTGATTAGTCCAAGTTCAGAGCGGACACCATTCCCTTGGCCACCCTTTGGGCACGTTCTTTAGTAGCTTCCCCCACCTCACCCCAGAAGGGGATACAAAGCGCTCACTTACTTTTGAGAGCAAAAAGTTCTAAAAAAAGCACAGAAATGCGAAATAGAAATGGAAGTCTTCCCATTCTACAGGCAGAGCTCTTCAAGAGCTGCACGAGCACATCAGATGGTATATCAATGTATTAAAAGATAGCCAAGCAAGAAGCAGCAGCTAAAATGGTTTCAAAAGGGTTGTTCTCCCATTTTCCATGGGGAATTTTCCAAGCCAGCTGCAGATCTGCACCAACTGTAGGACTGTGGAGCAGCCCACATGACATGGGTGTGTGCATAAGGGTCTTCCTATAATTACGTGTTAAGTAAAGCCTGGTCATTGTAAGATGCTGTGGAAGATAAAAGCATTTAAAACATGAAGTGTAGAAACACATCACTGTGACCAATTTCTACATAAAAAATAAAAACCCTTCTGCAAGTAGGGATTCTCTTACATATTCCTAGCTATGCGACACAAAACTCATTGCACTTTTCCTATTTACTAATTTTATATAATTGCATGTACCATGGGCTCATTTGTGCAGTTTCTTCTCTTTTTTTTTAATCACTCTGCAGCTGGTAGGGAGATGATACACCTCATTATCTTATTCTGTGGGTCATCTCAAATGGATATTAAGTCATCCTGCCTCCTACAGCTTTGGTAGGCAGCCAAGGGGAACTAGGAAAAGTAAGATGCCTGACTTAAAAGAAAAAAGGGATACCTCTTCTCATGTTCTCACCTGACAGGCTTCTTCCAACAGTTTTGTTGTAGCTAAGCAGACGTTGCAAGAGGGAAAATCATAGCATCCCAAAACACGTCCAGCTGGTTCAGCTGGGAGACAAGTTTCACTTGCAGAGCCCAGCAGATTGGTCTGCCCATTACCAATAGACAGACTGGCACCTCTCAACCAGCAGCAAGGGCTCCTCTCCCCAAATAAAGATTTTGGGCATGGCTTTTGGTGTTTGTGCTACCAGTAGATGCATATTTACATCAAAGCTTAATAAATATTTTCATACATACACTGAGCTTCTCCACCTACGATACATTTGAAAGATTGTCAGTATCTTCTTTTACTCTATTCCATTTTTATGCCCAAGTGTCCTCGCGTTTTATTTTGTGCCACTTCTTTCTAATCACCTTTCACTGGGAAGACTGCAGATCGGGAATGGTCTCTGGGGTTGAGACTTCCCAGCTCCCCCACCGCCTGGTGCTGACCCGTGGCCGCGACAGCGATGGGGAGCACAGTGAGGGCATCTCACAGGCATCCAGCCGGCCGTCACCCAGCTCAGCACGGAGCACACCGAGTAATAAATGACACAGGCTTAAGTCATAGTGGCTTGATGAAATATGACCCTGTGGGACAACCCCGTGTACTGATCCGCTCCGTCAGCGAACAAGCGGCCAGTCAATGCTCCTGGCAAAGATGATTAGCCACCCATCAAAGCACACAGGCATTTTTGTCCCTGGAGTCAAAGGGGCAACCATCTCTGTGGATGAGGCAAGCTGGGATATTTTTAGCCACGGAGCTCTTGCTGCCATGGCTGTACCAGCCTCTGGTTTCCTCTGGAGAGAGCTGCCAGAAACTTTATCCCTGCTTTTCTGTCTTGTTTTCCTTGTAAATCAGCTCTCTCACAGAAAACATTACACTAACGTGACCAATCCCAGATACTCAACAACAAAACTCCTCAAAAGTCTTACCCAGTCAGTCTCCTCATCTATCTGACCAGCTGAGTAAACTCGAAGAAGTAACTAATGACTTGCATACACATACACGGGAAAATATTTGGGTTTAAAATAAATCCCCAGGATGCTGTAACCCTCCGTGCTTCAGGTTGCAAGGACTCGCAACCCATAACGGGCTATTTCTGTCAGATGAAATTAACGACGCCAGCAAGCAAACAAACACCATGTCTTGCACACCTCAAACACTCTGCCTGCCCCTTGTGGGCTTCATTTGGAGTAACACAAAACGTCAACCCTACCCAGAGGCTTTCTGTTTCAGAAGAGGAATGTCAAGTCAATATGTTGGCAAGCCTTTGCAGGCTCCGTGCCTTAACGCCCCAGAACCATCCAAACACCACCCCCCAACCAACATTAACATTCATTATGAAATACTATTCTATGGGCACATGCAAATCAGCAGCGTGGAAAGAGATGAACCCAAGGAGTGAGATGGGGAGGATTAATGGCAGTGCCCGTTCAGCCTTGTAGAGTCGTATCAGCAGGAAAATAGAACCCTCCTGAAAGACACAGGGCATGGGCCGACAGCTGGAGAAACTGAACTCAAAGAGCATTCAGCAAGAAGGAAAATTCCAGTCTTGGACAAGAGTCGGTGATGTCCGATTCAGGCTGGAGAGTTTTCCATGTTGAGAACTACCCGATGGCAAATGCACTCTTTACTTTGAAAGGCCTGCAAGTCCTGCCATTTTTTTCCCCTAACTATGAACTTTGTTAAGTTGATGCCTGCTTGTACAGGGCTAAGCCTGTGAGGCTCATGTTTTTCTGAAGTAACATTTTCCTGTACAGTCTATTTTCTATCACAATGACTGGATTGTAGAGCTGAAATGAATGTCAGAATTGTTTGCTGGGTACATTACCAGATACCTTCTTTTCTGAGGCCCAGAAAGAGAAATTAGGTTTGCAACAGAGATCATTTTTGATTTTCTGAAGCAAAGATTTTGTATCATGTGAAGCATTCCCAGACAGTGCTGTGCATTTTGTCACCAGGTATATTCCTGAGGTTATTTATACAAGAGAATTTCCACTTCAAATTGCCACAAATTTGTCCTGCAGATTTTGAAAATTACAGTTAGAGAAAATAAAAACAGTTGGAAATAACTTTTCTACAAACACAAAAGATTTTGTGAATAGCTCACCGGCTTTAAGTCGAGTTGGAGTTGCTCACGAGCCAGGGGAGGCGAGGATGCAGCAGGCTGGTGTGGTACCCTGTCTCCAAGGATGGTCAGTAGAAACGAGAGGAAAACAGGTCAATTGAGAAGTGTTGTGCCCTGGTCAACATGCCAACGGGGTGCCAAGGGGTAGAAACCCAGCTGACCCACATCACACCAACCCTGTGTTGTCCATCCCAGTTGCTCACCTGGTTCATTTCCTCACAAGGACCTGAGTGCTGTGATTTCTAAGGAAGATTATCTCCTCTGTTTGACATTCCCAGCATTTGGGAATGCATATGTATTTACATTCCCTTATGCATATAAAATCCTATGAACATGGAGGAGGGATATATCGTGACAGTTAGACTGAGCCACATCCTTTCAGTTCCTGGGCATCTGGCAGGACAAAAGTCTGGTTTCCACGCAAAGCACCCTTTCCATGTAAAATACTCTTTCAGTCCCAACAAGGAAGACTCTGTATCTTTCCCTCTTCCAGAGAAGAAGTGGGAAAAGTTCTGGAGCTCTCTTCTGATGGCACCAGGTGTCAGCCCCATACCAGGGGACACCCCTGACCCAGGCTGTGAGTATCTTGCTGTGTGCCCTGTGCAGTCTGTCCAACAACCCCCTGGATATCAAATACCAAACATCTTGTCTCCATACCAAAAGGTCTTGCTGTGGCTGTAGGGTAAGACTACAAGCAGGAGTATCTGTATACAGTGAAGCGGGATTAAATGTATATAGTATTCCTCTATGGATGTGTGCAAGAAATAATTGTCCTGAAGGGTGCAAACTTGATGAACTGAAGCTGCATTTCTCTGAAATCAAGAAACTAGAGACTGTAGAACAAGAGGGAAAAATGCACGGTTCCTACTGAAATCGAAGGGAATTTTGGCACTGACTTCTTTAGGAAACGGCTCTAGTTGTTGTAGTGAGTTACCACTGGGCAAAAGGTTGAAAGATTCCGTCTAGGAGACCATGTGTGAGGGTGTGTTTATGGCTATAATTTATCACTCTGTGGTGGAGACCCAGAAGTCCACCAGAGAGAAAGGCCCTCCTGTTTGAGGCAGGCCACATGTTTTTCCTGGAGAGTGGCAAGAGGGATCAATAAACCCACAGGAGAGCAGATCTACCACGCACTGAGCTGCAAAGCTTGGAGGATGCTCCTTCTTGCAGTCCCTTTAGAGCCATGTGTGGTCCAGCCCTGACGCTGGTTGCCAGTACAGCACTACTTGTTTGCTTAAAAAGACTTTTTTAGGGGGAAGAACCTGGCAGTTCCTTCCACGCATCCAGCATTACCTTACCTTAGATGCCCTCACACAATGTGTTGAACTAATTGATGTGTTTTTAAAAACACCTATCTGGAATGCAATACATGTGTTCAATAAATCTCTATCTTCTCCATGAGTAAAAATTAACATCATTAATCCTACTTTGCAAACTAGGAAGCTGAAAGACAAAGGGACAAAGTAATCTAACAGAGACAGAGCATAAAATATAACTTGGTTCCTTGTGTCCAGCCTGGGTCACACAGCTGGAGGCTATCTTGGTGGCCAAAGCCCGACTCACAAACATCCCTCTTCCAAAGAACTGACCTTACATCTCATGCTAGATTAGAAAAACAAAGCCTAGATATCAAAGGCCAGCTTCCAGCCTGATTCAGCCACTCTCAACCGAGTGCTCATGCAACAGAGGTTAACACTTGCAATGATTTTTATGGGCAATACTTTTTTTACCATCGGATTTGTGGCATACAAAGGCATGACTTCTCAAGCAGTTTCAATAATTGTGTTATACTTAACAGTCCCAAATAAAAACATAGCAGCTGGATCAATATTATATTCATATTTTATTCCATAAATAAACTCCATTGGTTTGTTGTTTTTACTTCCAAAATGTACAAATAAAGATTTAAATATTTTTGGAGGAAACATTACAGATGGTTTTAGTTCTGCAGTTGTGATGCAAACAAACTTCTTGGCACCACTTCTTAATATGCCATTTCTATAAATACTTAATGGTCACAGAAGTGGAGTAAAATATATATTACAATGAAAAACACAAAAAACAGTGTTATAATCAATTTTTAAAACAGGTCTTTAACAGGTAAACTTGCTACGCAGATTCACTATATAAACAGGAATAGAGATCTTCAGAGAGCTAAAATATTGGTCCCTTTTGGTATGTTAAGTATTAATGTGAAACTGCTGCTGCTATGATTATGTGGTAATGCTATTTCAGCTAGTTTCTAAACATAACAAATAACGATATTCATTTTTCTTTACTTCAAGGATTTAACTCGCAGGAAATCAATTAATAGAATACTTCAGAGAAAGAAGTTTTCCAAATCTTATAAACCCACTTCTATTGCTACAGAGATGTGTACTTTTTATAAAGATTAAGATAAATAATAGCACTGTAATTCAGTATTTGCATTAAAAATTCTTAAAATTATTTCCTCTGGGTAAACTGACCAAAAGGTGATGCTCTGAAACAGCTGTGTTCCCTTTTAGACTGTTTTTGATTACTTGAAAGTTGCCCTAAAATTTCAGTTGAAATATAAAAGATTTTCTTTATATAAAAAGCCAAAGATAAGAAAAATACCTCCAAGTAATTGAGATAAGAGTAAATTTTATGGCTTATATAGAGGTCAAAGGCATTCAAGATCCAATTAGGATGATGGGTAAGAGAATCCTTCATCACTCTGTATTTCTTTGAAGGAGCTGGTCCAGTAATTGCTGGGAAAACAAAACAAAATAAAACAAACCAGCCTTAAGAGTGTTAAAATACATAAGGTGGATAGAGCTGCAGAAATCTTCAGTGAGATTGCAGGTGAGATGATATCAGCATTCTCAGACTTCAAATCTACTGGCTACATTGCTCAAAAAAACCCCAAAACACTGAAAGCTTTTCCATCTTGGACAGGAAAGGTGTAATTAGATGGAGGAACAGAGAAGTTAAGGAAGGGGAAAACCTGTACTTGAGTGGATCGTGGAGTTGGTTGAAAGTTGAATCTGAAGTTTAAAGAAGTACCTAACCCCAAGGACAAGATTTAAAAACCATCTTTGGCTCTCAGGGTTTGCCTGTGAGGCAGATGTTGCCTCTACAGACCCCATTTGCAGCTAAAGAAAGGTTACAAAATCATGCTTTACGTTGACAATAAATCCTTACCTTTTTAAAGATCTCGACACGCAGTCTGTTACTCTGGATGATGATCCGTTTTTGTTTTTCTTCTTGTTTCTTTTTCACTTCTGGTAAATTGTCATAAATCCTGGAATGAATTTAGAAAGTTAACTTCACACATCATCCCTGAGACTCGCAAGTCATTTGGGTTTCCTGTAGTAAATGCTTGCCTTCGATGCAATACTTGTCATCAATGGGCATCTCTAAGTACTCGAATTAGGGTTATGGCATGGAAATTATAAATTATTAATACTAATGTTTTTATATCAAATCTGACTTGTTGAAAAACACTTCTAAATTTGGACCAAAAAATGAAGAATGAGACAGGATCGGGTTATCCCAGTGCAGCAGCGTAATTCTGGAGTAGCTTCTCATGAGCCCAGTGGAGTTGGTTTCAATTTATAGCAACATAATTCAAACCAGAATCTGGCCTGGACAGTTTTGGGGATTTTTTTATATGTATATTTATGTCACAGAATTAATACCAAGCAATTATTTTCAAGTATTATTCTAAAATGTAAGAAAACCATCGTTGTAGGACTGTAGGCCGTTAACATTTTTTCACTGTCATTAAGAACTCTTTTTAACAAGGAGAACATAATCGGTCTGTTTTAAAAATAACATGAGTTGGCCTCCAAAAGGCAACTTCTGGTCTGATTCTTTTTCCATCGAAATCAGTGAAAAAATTCCCAGGGGTTTGAAAAAGAAAGCCGGACCTTCCATCGCGGCAGCCCTGTCCTTTGCAAGCAACGCCAGTTAGTTCTCATTTTTCCTCCTCTTAGTTTTGCAGTACTGAGCTCTTGAAGCAGCTCTTCGATTCAGCCAGGAGATTGTATTTTGGAGAAGAGAAACGGGACACATCTCGAACGCTCTTAGAAAAGGGGTGAATTCTGCACGGCAGCCGCTTTCCTCGCTGTAAACAACGTCACAAAGTGCGATGCAGCTAAAGGTCAGTCAGACACCCCCTTTCTAACAGCTTGCCATAATTCCCACGCCACACGCCACAAAACCAACCCAAAGCGACTCTACTGCTTATATTTTTGAAGGTCCACTATGAGGCACCTCTCAGGGACTTCATTTTCACCCCCTGGTACTCACATGGTACCCCCACACCACCTCAAACTGCTGGACAAAGGATGCTGAAAGGGCCGAGCTGCCCCAAACGCAGCAAACTGAGACAGTGGAAGAAGAACATGAAGCTTGCACAGACGTGTGGTGAGCAGTGTGACCGACCAGCCCTCCAGCGAATGGAGATGACATGGAAACACACTGCCCTAGGCGTGAGACGGCAGCGATTCGCTGCAAATTCTAACGCGAAGCGATTCGTACCTTTTTGATCTCATATGCATCTCCTTCTCCGGAATGAATCTTTCCTTTGGTTTGAAGAGGTTATCTAGCAGAGAGAAAATAAAGTTAATATTGGAGGAATCTGCGTTTACTGAAATTCTGAATGTCACCTTCCATGTAGTCATGATATGATATTTCTGATTAAATTAAAGTTGCACACCTCCTCCTGACCGCTCAGGATGAATTCCTTCGCACAAGGCATGTCCTCTGCCCTGGAGAATGGGATGGGATCAGGCTGAAATTGTATAAAACCACTGCTATGGGTTCTCTACAGTGATAAAACCCGGAGATGCTCCATGCTGCACAGCAAATTCAAGCATCTTTTTCAGCTGTGTGGCAATATGGCCCTCAGTATAAGATCCCTGGTGTGACAACCAGTTCTTTGCAAGTTCCCAGGTCCCTGGGCATGGAAGAGGGCACTGGGACTAACCCACCAGCAGAAACCTGCTGGTACCAAGGTACAGGTCAAGGTGAACATCTCCCAAGATGCGATACCATCAGAAAGCAAAGAGCCTGGGTTTTATGTGATTTCCTACACCCTGGGTTTTATATGATTTCCTACACCCTGTGAGAGACATCTGCTCAAATTTCTTCCAGAAATTCTCAGACGCAGGATTTCTAGACCAAAACTCCTTGTTTTAGAGTTTCCCCACCCTGCTTTTTTCCTAAATAAAAGCTGTTAATGATACATTAACATTACCAGACCTCTGTGCTTAGCCACCAGAACATGTAAGTGATGAAAAACCCAGCTGGGGATCGGCAGGCGTGCGACCTGTCTTGTAAACAGCGTGAGAAGCTAATGTGTATTTTTGTTATGAGTCACTAGGACAGGCTTGGCCTCTGTGTTCGAGTGCTGGGAAGCACCGCAGAGGCCCAGAGGTGTGGGATGACTGCCTGAGCGTACGGCGGGTCCTCCAGGAGAATCCTCTCCTGATGGTCTTGAAGGGCATCGGACCCATCACTGCCCATGATTCTGCCTGGAACCAGGTACCTGGCTGTGCCAGTGGCTTTGAAGGATTAGAAAGGGGCTCTGGGGAAAATCCTCCAAGAAAAAGAGAAATCTACCTTGGTTATAAAAATAATCTTTGTGAAGCAACTCAGAGTCAAAAGGTTATCATCGAGGCGAAAACATTCACATAGTGTCTCTCGTCTCACTATGTATAAGAAAAAAAAAAAGATTACATGCAAGCATCAAGGAGAAATAAGACTAATCCTTGATGAATTTTAGGATTATAATTTAAAAATTATCTGAACAATAAATATAAATTAGTGTAACTGAGAAAATAAAAATCATATGTGCATTTAAATATTTGTTACTGCTCAATACCGAGAAGAAAGCGTATTTCAAAGCGGAAGAGCAGCACACATCCAGAGCTGTAATAACCTGCCAAACACATCATGAAGGCCTGAATTAACGTTCTTTCCTACCAAGCGAAGATCAAAGTGGAGAATAAGGTGGACAATTCCCCAGGCTGATAGTCTTCTAAATTACATTTTATCAAAGTACCTTATCAAATTCCATAGCCTTGTATTACTTTTGGAGAAAACTATTCTGAAGGATAGAAAAGAGGGGATTTCAAAGCAGACATTGAGCATTTCTAGTGGTGCACGACAGTTGAAAAACTTATAGACGGATGGGCATGAAACATTTCATGGATGTTTTATTCACACCTTGTGAAACTACCAAGGCGCTGGTATTTACACCAACACTGTGAGCAGCCGTATGGAGACATCTCCATAGCAGGAGAAAGAAGCCGCTTCAGCAAGTCGTAAATGAAGGTAAATGGGTCATCACTGTAATATATTTTAACTACTGCTGAACTGCACCTCAGACAGGATGAGGTTAGTAAATGTTTAGACAGAGACCAGATAAAACGATTGTGTTGGAACCATCTCCTGACTTCCTATTTACCAATAAATCACCAAAACACTTAAAAAAAGAAGTGGCAAAAGCTATAGATGGCTAAACCCTGCCCATCAGAATATACATACATTTTCTCCTAACATGAATGCCAATTCTCAAAGTTTGTTAGGAGCTAAAATGTGCCCTTGCGGATGTGCTGTCAGGCCTCGAAAAGCAAAGCACTGATAGTGATGCTTCTTTAACTAAACTGTTTTTTTACTGAACTCAAAAAATAACTTGCCACAAGCCCCTTCACCCAGAGAAGCCCTAAGACAGAAAGAGTTGTTTAAACACTGCTTTTTTAAATCCCCTATAAAATAAATTAGGCTTGAATCTAAGATAAATGTCAAGGTGGCATTCAGCTTAACAGGCCCATAGCACTTGACTGGGAATTCATCCAGAGAATATGAACTAGTGCCTACACCCAAGGGTGCTGCCCAAGGCTTTGCACGTTGTATGTCAATGACTTCATGTAACAAATTACTTCAGCTGCAGTCAACAGATGAGGTTTCGATATTATTTATAAAAATGCAATAACCCACTAGTTAAAGGTTTGGTGGTAAGACTGTCTGGACTTTCTGCTCATCTCAGAGACATGTTGAAGCTCAAAAGTGCTCCTTCACCCAAGATGACCCATAGGAAGGTGGTTCAGGAGCTTTCCAGCTCTTCAGGTCTGTGCCATACACACTATGGCTATTGAGACTTCTGATCCTCCTTAATATTTCAGTCTTAACAATGGAAAACATCAGTATTATCTCTAACAAAGCTGGAAAGTTTACAGATTTATGAGAACATTTTCATTCTGAATTATTTTGGGGCATGGTGCAGGAGATTTCAGACCCCTCTGTCCAAATGATACTTGAACGTTCATGGATTTCATCCACAAAATTTAATTAGCATCCCACCTGGCATTCCAAAATCATTCTTGCTTGACTACAGCATATAGTCTTGAAAAGCATAAAACTTCATTAAAAAAATAGCAATTAATGAAAAAGCCATGACAGATCTTGGTAAATTCATCAAAAGATTAATTTAATCTTTGGTAAAATTTTCACCAGCTTCTTAATCCTGGCTTCTTCAATTGCAATTTCTAATCATGGGTGAAATCAGACTTCTTACTCCTGGATTTAAAAGCTCATCATCAAAAGCTCCGTTTTCTGTTTGGCTGCTTTAAGACTCCAGTGAAATTATCCCCCAGCAAATTGACTGAGCTTCGTGAGTCACCCATTACCAGGCACATTTTTTCGGTGCTGTTGTCATCCACACAAAACTCGTCGTGTTTGAAGATTTTCCAATTTATTTCCACCTTCCTCGCACAAAGGCTACCTCCCTCCTTGGCAAGGATGAGGACATGGAGGGGACGTGCTGGTCATGGACGTGGAGGTCATGGATGTGCATGACCTCCTCCCGTGCTGTCACAGTGAGGTCGAGCATCAGGCTGCCAAGGGACCACGCCACCCCCAGCCAGTGACCTGCAATGCGCTGCTGCACTCAGCTGACTCACAGGCACTGCTCCACTCAATGTGATGAATAATGCTACCATAAAAAATAGGTCATTCCTCTTCCTAATTCAATTACCTTACTGCAGAGGTTGGTCTTTATTCAGAGCTGTCAGCTTTAACCAAGAGGCCAGCTGCCAGCAGGGCCAGCAGCACTGCTGCTCGCTATGAGTTTTGATGGGGGAAAGAAACCCGAGGAATGGCACAGCTAAAGTCACACATCAACAGAGACAGGCTGGTGGCTGCAAACATCTCATGAGCCACCAGCAGTGCCTGAAGACCACAAGGATGTACGTCAGTGGTTGCAGGATTTTCCAGCTGCAAATTCCCTGATTGCCATCTTCTCCTCTCTCCACAGTCCAAATAAAAACCTCCCTGGCATAGAGCTTCTCAAGAACCTAACCCCTTGAAAACACAAACAAACAACCATCCTTACCCTCCATGCTTTTGCAGTTATCAAAATGCATTTTGGAAGGGTTTAGGAGCACAGCTGAGGAGGTATAAACTCACTTCCAAAATATTTGTCAAGATACAGGATTTGGATGCAAATCCAGAGAAACACAGCAGGCACCGCAGTAGGGGTTGAATGGTAACGTTCAACTTATAGTGCCTTTTCCAGTGAACCTCCACCCTCTCAAAGGAAAGGAAAATGGAAGGTATGAAAAAACCATATGTGCCTGGGAATTTATTTTTTTTTTAAAACCTCTGAAAGTGCTTGTGTACACTAAGATCACAAGGCTGTTCATTATGCAGATTTAAAGGCCTATAAACAGCTGGCAGTCCTGTCACTGAAGTAATTACATTACAGTTTTCGAGATTTAAATCCAGTTATTTGAACATTGTTTCTATTCAGTTCGTCACAGTGGGATCTCTAATTTGTTCGACATAGTCAATGGCAGAGTAGTCTATCTTGGACTAATTAGCACTCTGGAAATGCAGCAGTACACGTTACGCAGCACAAAGGCTAGCGGGAGAGTCGCAGGTTCTCTGCCTTCGAAGGGCTCTTGTGATGATAAACTCTTCTGCAGGATAAACAGTTTCATTTTTCTAAGAATACTTGCAGCATTTCCTAAAATCCTGCCCATGAATTACAATTAAAAATGGTAAACGACTTGGGGTTTTTGAGGATGAGGAGGTGAACGGAAACCACACAGATGTTGGTATTTATATGGAAATGATGTGAAAGACCAATTTTTTCTGTCTCTTACAAGAAACTAGTCACGACAACACTGTCAAACCACTGCAAAACCATGCTAGCTAGTAACTTTGTGTTATGGGTAAAGACAGTTTAGTCTGATAAAATAATGTCAGGTGGAAAAAAATCTCTGAAGGTCATTGCTTTTTTTTCTGGGTGAGAATGATTCTATTGGAAAAAAAATGCTTCAAGTTCAGAGTGAAGTGCACGTAACAAACTTATTTCAGAGAGATATTAACTGCAGCAAACTTGTCAAGTGAAGAGAGCAACATCTGGGGCTGTAGTTTAACCCCTGTTTATACCTGCATAAAAAGCAGGCTGGCACCCATGGGGATGTTCCTGGCTCTCCCTCCCTGTGCCACCTCCCTGTGCACCTGGGCAATGTCCTTTGGTGGCAGAAAACTGATGGTATTGTCAGTGCTTGTGGCAAGTGTGCTGCTGCAGCCTGTGCTGTGAGCATCTCTGGGTTACACAGAGACAATCTGCTCTTGCCCAGCCACAAATGTCCTTATAATCCATCCCTGGGGTCACTGTGTTGGGGTCAGTGGAAATTAAACTCATCAGCCAACCTCCTCTTAGAAAAAAACTCCACCATTGGAAGATGTATGCGGGTGTGCTGGCAGTGAGCCCTGTCAACCTCAGAGCCAGAAAGCCCTCTACCTCCACAAATCTCATGTTTTGGAAAACTTAGCTTAAAAAAAATAAATAAAAAATAATTAAAAAGCAGCTCCTGCCACATCCAGCTGAAATATGGGAGCATAAATGGGCCACACACAGCCCCAGAGCAGGCAGTGACACTGCTGATTGTGCCAACAGCCTCCCTTGCCCCAGGTTATCATGTGAAATGGAATCTTCAGACCACTGGGATTTTGATGTCCACTTCCCATCTCTGTAAATGAAACCGCGCCCCCCCCCAGCCTGAGACTACAGCAGCATTTTCACAGAATCACAGAATCACCTAGGTTGGAAGGGACCTCTTAAGATCATCTAGTCCAACCAATGGCAAAAAAAAACAAAAACGACAAAACCACACCACAAAAAAATCCAACAACCATAAACCCCACCCCACCCAACACTAAGCCACATCCTTGAGCACCAAGTCAACTTCTCTCTTGAATCCCTCCAGGGATGGTGCCTCAACCACCTCCCTGGGCAGCCCATTCCAATACCTGATAACCCTTTCAGGAAAGAAATATTTCCTAATATCTAACCTGAACTTCCCCTGGTGCAACTTGAAGCCATCACCCCTTGTCCTGTCATCTGTAACTTGGGAGAAGAGACCAACCCCCTCTCCTTTCAGGGAGTCGTAGAGAGCGAGAAGGTCTCCCCTTGGTGTCCTCTTCCTCAGGCTGAAAATACAGCTACCTCAGCCTCTCCTCATAAGATTTGTGTTTTCCTTGCATTTTACTTTTGTTTTCCAAAACATGAGAGAAAGTCCCTCCCCGCTTTAGAAGCCCATTTTACATGTTAAAAGGGGGGTTTTCCCAGAGAATACAGAATAAGGGCAACAGCAAGCGATAACTTCTCTTCCTTCCAGCTCTGGAAGGCAGGCAGACAGGAAGGAGAAGGCTGTGACCCTGGTGTCAGCAGGGAAGACGCCAGAAGGATACAGGCAGACGCTGCCCTTGGCAAGCGCGAGGGGCTGCAGCTAGAAAAGTTTGGGAGCATCCATAGGAAACAAAGATCCCCCACCCTGGGGCTCGTTAACGGTACCAGTCCTTCAGCACAGCGGCATCGACCAGCAGAAGTTCTGAAATACCAATTGTCAGAGCAAATTAAATCTGCTCAGTCCACTCCTACACAGCCCTCGGAGCTGCAGCCTACACAGTTGTGCTTTATTGGGGACCGAGGGTTTACAAAACTAATTACAGTTATGCTTAAATAACAGACGCGACACTTCTGCCATTGTAAAAATATTAAGATCTTACAAACAGAAAATTACATGCAGCTCCAGGAAGGCGGATGAATTACGGAAACTAAAGAGTCTCTTTAGACAAATTTATCTTTAATGACTAACCGCTAGAAGAGGGAAATAGTAATTTACTTGAATAATTAATGAATATATTTCAATATTATGCTTTTATTACTCATTAAACAAGCATAAAGATTAATCTTTAATTATAATTTAAGGAGAAATAGGTTTAACCTTCCATTTTTTTGTTTCATAAAGAATTTGCAGAGTACTTTGGGGGTCTCCCAAAGATGACCAAATAAAGGGGGAGATCTTTGCCACTTCCATGATACCACAAACTCCTGGCCTGAGCCACTGCCGTCTGGGAGGGTTTGCTGGAGCTGGCACAGAGCCCCCAACACCACGGAGTAGTGAGAGCCCTGAGAGATCTGAACCCAAGAAAATTAATTTAGACAATTGAAGTGGTGAATTAATTTCATTGACTCTTTAAAATATAGTTCCTGGTTTGTGCTTTGTTTACTTATTGTTATTTAGCTCTTCCCATAAAAGACCATTATGCATCTGATGTAAGGCAGACTCTATCATACCATAACAGATGTCAAAGATGTAGCGATAGAAATGGGTACTTTCCAGTGCAAAGCATTCCAAGAACACCAGGATTGGGAGTGCACCCAACTTTCCCACACCACATCTCACTCACCAGGGAGGAAAAAAAAATTAAAAAAAAAGTTTCCCAATGTTGAGGGTATCAAAGATTTTCCTTCCTGCTTCTTCCAGGTGACTCATCATTTAATGCTTCCAGTTACTTTTCAGTAGAATTATGTGGCTTCAAGCAGCCACAGATTTAAAACCGAAGTGTAAAGAGGAACGCCAATCAATCAAATGACTCTTTTTCTCTACAACTGAATTAAGTAACAGCAGATGGCATTTACAAAAAAAAAAAAAAAAAAAAAAAAAAAGAAAAGAAAACCAAAAGTAATTTGTTTAACATCTTGATTCTAGATAATATTTACAGAGGTGCCACTGGGAGGGAACTTCTCAGAGAGAAGTGTTTTAACGTGCTGGATATTGAGTCTGTTTACCACCAGGGTAATAAAACAACCTAATCAACTTGAATTAGGAAATCACAGAGTTTAGATGCATTGATTTAGCAGCCCTGCATACAGCTGCTGGGCAGATGGAGGTACTTTCACAGCTCTTTCACTGCTAAGGACTTCATCAGTCAAGTGGGAAGTCCACACCTGAAGCTGCTGAGAAGACCAGATTGGGAGTCCTATCCCCAAATCCTACCTGTCCCCCTACTTGTCACTTCTCTCCCCAAACTGCTCTTTCTGTGAGCTGTGAGAGGTATGAAATGCCACTCACTACCATCACCTCTACAACTAGCAGCAACCTGCATCATGAAGAACACAACTGCAGGTGACAATGACAAAAAGTCCCCCAAGGAAGCCTCCTGCCAGTGCCACAAACCACAGAAAATACCTTGTCACCACTAACCCATCTCTGTTTTTTGGAGACTTTCTGCTCTGAGCATTGGGAGAGATGCTGGAGCACTGATGGGGTGGAACAGGAGCAGAGAGTCTCATGTTTTCTCACAAAATCAGTATGAAAACACTAAACGCACGGTGAGATTTCAAAACCAGATACAGACCTGTCATGGGGTCACAATTCAACTTACCACTGAGAGGGTGAGGAATGGTGTATTGCTTTTTTTTGCTTGAAGTGGACGTTGAGGAAAGCTTGCGAACAAAGGCTGCTTGGTTGCTCGCAGGAGCATCGCTCTGCTGGGCTTTCCTCAGCTGGACCATGTGCTCCAGCCTCCTCAGCCTTTCTTGTGAACGAGAAATGAACTGAGGCCTGTGGATTTCCAGTGCTTCCTAAATGAAACAGAAACCACTTTGTTTAAAAAAAAAAAAAAAAGAAGAAAAAACTGATATACATCTAAGTGGGTTCATCAATGAAAATCGTTGCTTGTCTATATAGAAATTAGCAAACTGCCCTCCTGTCCATCTTTACTTTCTTTTACTGTTAGAAAGCTCCTTTGGTGTGAAATTTCCAGACCAGATAAAGGAGAATTTCTGAAAAAAAAAAAACCAAAATCAAAACCAACCCAACTTTTAGAAAACAGATCCAAAAAGTTTTGAATTACATATTTTTATAAGTTATCCAAATTCGAGTTCTTGATGTTTTGCCTATTTCCTTGTCTCACCCCATCGCCGAAGCAACTTGTCACTAACAGTTCACAAACTTTCCTGTTTATTTAGATTGTCATGCAGATCTATTCGTGGATGATCCAGAAAGAGAGCGCTTCCCAGTACAAAGGCTGCTTCAGCATCAAGGAATGTCTCAGGGCAGAAGACGGGAGTGGAGGTTGATCTTCAACACGTGCTGGAGGAGAAGGCAGGAAATCACTTCTGGTGATGGGACTTGGTACCAGCCTGGGGTCACTTTCATACCTACGGCTGCCACTTGTGCTGGATGTCATGCACATTTGGGAAATGGGCAGTTCTGAGGGACAATTTCCAAAGTGTCTTTGGGAAAGTTGTAAATCCTCAGACTTTCACCATGTTCCTCTACAGGAATGGCAGGCGGAGCTCAGAATGGGGACATTCTACAAGGAAACAGCCAAGCAAGTCTTGGCTTATGCAAGTTACCAAAACTTCACTTCAACAGAGAAAACTCAAGGAAATGTAAACTTCTGTCCTCAGTCACTTACCAGGGAGACCATCCATGAAAGAAAAGAGGGAAGAAAAAAAGGGGAAACAATAATAATAACAACAACAATAATAATTTTAAAATCAATTCACATATTAACAGCAACAAATTGATACTTTACCCGCAGTGTCCACGGGACTGGTGGGGTTTTCTCAGGCTGGGAGCCGGTTTCTGGCCAGGTGAACACATTGTTTTTCTCACGAGCAGCATCTGGTGAGAGCACCATGGCTAGTATTACCCGGCTGGCTCGCTCCTGCTCCTCCTCCTCTTTGCGCTCCTCTATTTTGTCACTTGAACCACAGAATGCATAATCACCTTCGAGAGATTTAAAAGTTCATTAAGAGTGCATGGTTAATTTTTTATTGGGTTCTCCACCTCATTAGACACAGAGGGCAATTTCTGAAATACGAATGCCAAGGTATTATTAATAGGCCTCATTAAGCAGAATAGATCAAATCTAATCATAGGTGCTACTCACTGCCCTGTGACACCCAGAGTATCTTTCACATTAAGCCAGACATCACATTGAAGTATAATTAAACCTCTCGGATGCTTAGCTCTGTTTGCTGGCGTTCGCTTTCCAAAAGCAAGAAACTTCTGTAACACAGGGGCATCATGGAAAGCAAAGAATATCCCCCTGTGACTTGCAGCTTGAGTTCCTCTAAATTTATCGCACATATTGTAGGGAATAACATATTTTTATGGACCTTGATCACACATCATTTCTCTTTGACCATACTGAGACTTGCATAAACACTACTCTTATTTTTAATTTTCTGATAATATGATTTTTCTTTCTATCATTTCTGTCACAAAATCACAGAATGGTCAGGGTTGGAAGGGACCTCTGGAGATCATCTAGTCCAAGTCCCCTGCCAAAGCAGGTCCACCAGAGTGCAGGAATGTGTCCAGGCAGTTTTTGAGTGTCTCCAGAGACGGAGACTCCACCACCTCCCTGGGCAGCCTCTTCCAGGGCTCTGCCACCCTCACAGGAAAGTTTCTCCTCAGGCTTAGATGGAACTTCCTACGTGAAAGTTTGTGCCCGTTCCCTTTTGTCCTGTCACTGGGCACCACTGAAAAAAGACTGGCCTCTGACACCCACCCTTTTAAGTATTTATAGGTGTTGATCCGACATCTTCCTGACACCCACCCTTGAAGTATTTATGGGTGTTGATCAGATCCACCCCCACCTCAAGTCTTCTCTTCTCCAGGCTAAAAAAGACCGAAGTCCCTCAGCCTTTCAATTCATTCATTCATATATTGATTCTATATATATGGTCTTTCCAGTGGAAAGACTCTGTGAAAAAAATAACGAACAAAAAGTTAATGTACATTATAGCTGATTATTTTGAAAGCTGTCAATTCACATTGAGGAAAAAAAGTTTTTATTTCTACACTTATAATTGTGCTTCAGTGCTCTATGACTGATACTCCCTGCACAAATTAGGACCAAAAGAGGCTATGTACTCAAAAATCAGAGTTGACAAGATTCTCCTTTAGAGGACAGAATTAATTCAAAATAACAAAGAAACTTCAGAAGAGCTCCATATGAGCTATTTTGAAAAGTCACACTGGAGTACTTCTTCCTTGCCAAATAGTTTGATTTCTAGAACTAAATATCTGGGAATAAAGCCCATTACTGTTTTATTTCAATTTTTGGTTACAATAAACTTAAAATATTTTCCTCTTTATGCCATATTGTACACATTATATTGTACTTAAAAAAAAATAAAATGATCTGTGTTGGGTACATGTGCCTTATAAAAGCCTGAAGTGCAGTTCCTCCCTAATACCCTTCTTGTTAACATTTTGGGAAGAAACCTTGAAACTTGCGAACATGAAATTAAACTCCTCGATAAGCCAGGTTTACGGAGGTGCTGATTAACTTTGTCTTTGATAGATCTCAGTGGATGCTTCGCTTTTGTAAAACTAGGTTACTTCCAGCTAGTGACACGCCATGATTTAACTTCAGGCACTGAAAACGCAATGTGGGTTTTCCTCCTCTAAGCGGGTGTTACACTCAGCAGCTTTATAGGCAATAACGAAAAAGCTTTGCCCACCTGCCTGCAAAATAATCTGTAAAAAACACTGTAAGAAAAAAAAAAAAAAGGCTATTTGATCATTGTAACATTTTTAAGGTCATCTTGGAGTAAATTTCTCACAGACCTATTGGTACTCAAGCCAAAATTAACCTACAGAATACCCCAGATGTCTTCTGCCAAACCACCTTGTGCATGAACACAGCTGCCTGTCTCATCTCCCTTTTCGCTGCGCGAATAAATGCTGCAAGCAAGACATCCCAACTGGTGCCACCTAGAAGAAATTATGTTTCATTTGCTTCTCAATAACAAATTGCTAAAACTCTTCTTTTGTTTTCTTCACAAGAAATTTTGCAAACAAGGTATTTCACACGGTGCCTGTGCACCACAAAGTTCAGGCTGCTGTGTCAAAAAAAAAAAAAAAAGAAGACGGCAGAAATGGAAGGTACCAGAACAAGATTGTAAAACTAACCTCACTTCTGGTGTTCCTTGGTTGGACTGGGAATGCTTGACTCTGCAATTTTAATGCTTTTTCAAAATTTTCTTGAATCTACTTACAAAGTAAGCCTATCTTTCTCATTTTCATCTTGTTTTCTATTAACCATAGCAATGTATGCAGTCAGATTAGTTGATTGATCTCTCACCAGATGACTCATACTCAGCACTTAAAGCTGGACAAAAACGGACTGACTTTCCATTATTTCACTTTTTTTCTTTGAGACTGATCTCATCTTATTATTGAAACCATATTCCTAACAACCACAGCAGGATTTGTACCTTACTTTTTAAGAGCTGGTTTTGCCTGTGAACGTTTTCTTCCCAGAGGATTCTTGATGAAGCTTTTGTATTGCACATACTCCGGGAGGCAGCGATTTTTGGTTTCAGGACACCCCGTGCTTGGATCTCTTTGGATTTGGAGGTGCCCTTGGAGGGATCTCTCCTTTCTGATGAGCCGTCGGTAGCAGCAGCGTTTGCTGTTCTGGAAGCTGCATCTGGAAGAGAGCCAGAGGCCGTTGGGCTGCTCCTGCCCGTGGTACATTGCTGCTTCTTGCTTCCCACCAGCATTTGTGTTCCTGTGAAAGAAAAAAAAAATTCAGAAAAAAACTCAAACCAAAACAAAACAAAACAAAAAAAAGAAAAAAACCCCAACCCCAAATCCTATAGCACGGGAACATTTCTCTTTTCAGTTCTCTGGTCCTCGTAACTCTTATTTCCTGTGAAACCACTTCCAGTCGTATAGTTTAAAAAGTTGTAACTGATACAAGTTTCCTCGCGAGTGTGCCGCGACAAAATATTAGATAGAAATAATCACACAGGATATTCTTCATGAAAATAAATTACCGTTCTAAATGATATAGACAGGCTCTGATGGGCAACGCAGAAGGAGTCGGGATACCTTTAACAAAAATGCAGGCTACATGTCCTTCTCTTGCCCCTCATTCGCTTGAGAGAACTATTTTAGATTGGTTAAACCTGATCGAAATGATCGTTACAGATCCAAGAGTGGCTGTGATGAGGACTGATGTCAAAGTAGTTTGGGGATCAGGGTGTTAAGCTTTCCATAGCAGGGTACCTGCCTCAGGAACATCCCTCATCTCCAACCTTTCTATAGTGGCCTGTTCTGCCTCTGTGCAAGCTGTAGCAGGAACCAGCAGCAAAGAGCTCGGATTTGTACAAGATACACACTTTCTGCTGAAATTGTTGTGATGAGGAGGTGGCAGCACAGCAGCTACAGCTGCAGGACCCTGCCACATCAAGGGCGACAGAGCCAGTCAGGAAAGCTCTGTGCTACACAAACCCTGGAAGGCGATTCACGCTGCCCACCACGGCTGCCAGCAAAACCCTAGCAAACGGAGAGCCTGGGCACTTCAGAACATAGACAAGGTAGAGTTTTGAAGGGAGAATAGAAAAAGAAAATAGTCAGGAAATGAAATCCAAAGAATTTAGGGACAAAATGAAAAAGGGCATCAAGATGAGCAGAGAAGGGGGAGAAAGAAGGAGCAGATGGGAATTATTTTATGTCCCTATAAACCACCGTCAGCGGTCCCTGGTACGCACACGGCCGTGCACACAGCATGACTCTGCTCTTCCTCTTTTAATCATGTGCACAACTTGTCTATCCATAGTCCTAGTCACAGGCTGACTCGAGAGCAAGAGGTTTATGTAGGTGGAAATGACCAACAGCTATTAAAAATAATTTGAGAGACCATCAAGAGAAAAAAAAAACCAAGCGGTTTCAGACTTAACCATAAGCCCAAACAAACCAGGGCTTGTCCCATCCTATAGTGTGGATGTAAGATATTTAATAAATGGCTTGTGTTTCGTGACAAACACTGTTTTTAAAAGCAGCAACACAATTCTTTTCTCTGCTGACATCCTCAGCAGCTGCCCCTCTCTAAAAACTTCTTTCCAATGTCCTGGCTGAGGACAGAGGGAAGATTAGAAGTGTTTTTCTCCTTTGATCCAATCCATGAGGAGGGGTGACACATCACATCACATCACGTTAGGCCCTTCCTTATCTCATAGTCATTAAGCAAAATTAGATCCTGCAGTGTGGAGCGGGAAGTTTTCAGTTCACTCTCCCAATTATTAATCCACTTACAATAGACAAGAAATATTCTTTGCCACAAACTGATGGTCTCTTACACATTCTGATGTTCTGAATGACTCATGTTTCTTTTAGGAAAAGGAAAACAGAGGCATTTTTCTGAGGAAAACAGAAGCATTAAGGTACAGCACCGTGTTCTTCCCTTACCATGCAGATCAGAAAGCTTTTAACATCTTAAGTTCCTTTCTGTAACTGCCCTTGCAGGGAGAAGGACTCAACTTCTCCAGGGATCCTGTCATCAGGCATCCCCAAAGATAAGCGTAGACAGAAAAATTAACTTTTTTTCTAATTAACTTCGCTGAGATAAACCCTGTCCTAAGCAATGTCACAGCCACAGAGAAAATCTGGTCAAAGCAAGGGTGTGCACACAGAGCTCCCAAATTCTAGGCCAGCATCCAATCTCTTCCTCCTCTCACCGGTAGAACTTATTTTTCTCCTCGCTCTTCGCACATTGCAAATATTTGCCTTATATTTCCTCAAAACTTAGCTCTCTTCTCAGATGAAAATACTTTTTATACAAATGCTCTCAGCAAACTGGATGGACTACCCTATCCTGGTTGGAGCTCATGCACACACAGTGATCTATTCCTTCCTTCCCCAACCGATCCCATACCTGCAGTTACACACTGTGTTTCTACAAATGTTTTATGACATATAAAGGGAAAAAAACACCACTGGGACAGATTAATGGGGTCATGGGCATCAAAGAGTGTTTGTAGGAAGAGGTAGAAACAAGCAGCGCAGTAGGAGAAGATGAAGAAAGCAGCAGGTACCATTAAGTAACTGCAGAGCAGCAGAGAAGGAAGTCTTTTCACAAAGGCAGCCAAGATACTAGAAGGACAGAAGAGGGGAAAAAAAAGGAGGGCAGCTAAGCCACAGAAAGAACTTGAATGGAAAACAGATTATCTCTTTAAATCATCTTTTAAATTAAAATAGTTTACTGGCCAGCAGAAAGCAAAGAGGAGAAGAAAGTGGAAAGGAGAAAAGAGTTTCTGCTCATCCAAGGCAGCATCACAGTAGGATACAATTTGCCTTTGTATCAAGAAACAGTCTGTGCAATAAATGTGTGTGTTGTGAAGCCAAACAGCTTCTTCTCCGAGATCGTCAGAGCGCTTAAACCACTGCTGTGCCCCCGGGAGAGGCTATTTGCTGGGGCCGGGCATTGGTATCCAAAACTACAGCACGAATCATCGGGGTGGTGAAAATGGGCTGCCAGGTAGCAGAATAAACCGGTGGAGACCAGAGTGAGCGAAGGAGCTGTCTGTAAGTCACATCTCTCCTCTTTAACGTCTTAGAATATAGATCTGAACAAAAGAAAGAAGAGCTGCCTGGAGTATTCACACTCCATTTACTCCTAACTACCAAACCAGCTATTTGTGGATACTGGCTTCCAAGTGTAAGTACAGGAACCTTAAGAACTGAGAATTAAGCCCCAAGAATATTTCCTACATACAGTGCAAATGGAGAGAGCCTCGTCTTTTGCACCGCACCCCTTCCCTGCCAAAAGAAATGCCCCCGGTGACATTCTGCCCATAAGGTCTGGGGAATCCCTACAGAGATGCAGATTAGGACAGAAAAAGGTGATGGCTGCTTCTTAGCATTTTATGGCAACGAAACGATGCCTAGGAATGAATTAAGAAAAGCACAATTTCTTATGAAATTCAGGTATAAAACCACTGCATCCTTTCTGCATGAGAAATGCCTTCCTTAGGTCTTGTACTAATATTGTCACTAAATCTTAATCCTTATTAGATTCACAGTATGGTGGGGATTTTTTGTGTGTAGTTAATTAAGGCAATGAGTAAAGGTGTGCCTTGTTCTTGTCTAACATTGAAGGCAATCAGAATAATAATGGAGCTGATTTGCTAAATTTTTTCCTCTAACTCCCTCTTGAATTAACCTTTCAATGCAAAAGGTGCACCCAGGTGCAGTCAACTCCCAGGAAAACACAGCAAAGCAAACCAGACATGGGCTCCAAAGATCAACTCCCTCATCCTCAAAGCAGCTGTCAATTACCTTAATTAACGAATGCAGATGCAAATGATATTTAGTAAAAAAAAAAAAAAAAAGACAAAGGTACTTAAAGGTAAGATCACAGAGTTTCACTCTGTACATTCCGGATCCATTTTTAATATACTGTGTGGGGAATTAGGGCTGTTACTCTCATTAAGACTATCTGGAATTGTATATCTAATTCCCCACACGCCAGACTTGAAATATATATGCCCCTTGGAGAATAACTAGAATTGCAACTGGATGACTAGCAATATGTGTTTTTTCTATTATCCCACCTGAAGAAAGACTTTAAAACTAATGAACAAAGACATGCAAGTGTAATGCTCTGGGAGATACAGAAGAACAAAACTTGAAGAAACAGAAAGCAGAACAACTCCCTTAACAAAATCCAGCAAATACAGATCCTGGTTGTAAAAGTTCAGCTGTGTATAGGAGAAAAAGTTAAGGAACAAAATAATAATAACATTCGGAGAAAAGTAATTTTTGCCCTATGAAAGAAAGAAAAAGACAACAACTCAGTTTTTAAATAATCAATTAGTGAAAACCATATGATATCGCAGGAGTTAAAAATATTCTGTAAAACCAGGGGTAGGTTTTCAAAAGCTCTTTCTTTTTTTTTTCAAGAATCCTTGATCTCTGAGTAAAATGAGTATATTGTTTTACTGTAAAGTATCTTTTTACATTTTCCCCCCTCTCCCTTCAGGGGGTTTTGCTAACGGGAAGTGACCCTGCATTACAGCAGGTTAAACTCGCCTTTCCTTCAAACACGGACAATTCAGGCAAACATCCATTTTTCCATTGTTACTTCTCTTTTTATTTTTTTTTTCCTCTTTTTCTTCCTTTTTCACTTTGCAACAGGATAATGCAGCTTTTCATACTTTCACGTAGCCCTCTTCCTAGCCCTTCAGCGTGGATTTTTGACGACTCATGACAAAGTGCTCCTTTGAAATTGGCCAAAGCTCCTTTGAGCAGACGCAGAGCTACAAATCCTCCCCGACCACCAAGCAAGCCCGACGAGAGGCGGCCGGGGAAGGAGACACGCAGCGCTGATTCACTGTGTGTCATTAACGAGATCAGACACCGCCACTGTAGGTAGGCTTTACATTACAGACCACCTGCCGGGTTTTTCTTCTCTTCAAATTTAATAAAAGCCCCATGCCCTGGGCTGCTGAGCTCTCCCAGACCTCCACGGTGGGAGCTGACACCGCCGATACCCCAAGCAGAGAGGAGCGGCAGTTAATGGTCCTTACATGAGAAACATCTACCTTCTTCAAGATTTAGGCACACACAGGCAGGCGTAGGTTGTAGAGAGCCCACACGTGCCTCCAGCGGGTGAGCAGCGATCCGTGATCCAAACCAAGACTTCAGCCTCCCCATGACAAAGACCGATGACTCAATTCCTCTCGTGAATCAAGTATTGCCACAGCGAAGCCGCACAATCTTAGATATAAGCAAACAGACCGCATCATCCCAACAGTCTGGTAACGCAGAAAAATGGAAACATTGAGAGCAATGACAATATTATTAGTTATTTCAGTGTTTGTCAAGGGATGGAGGATAGGATGGATAATTTATTGCTCAGATCACTGCCGAGGAAAAGATATCACTCTTAGTCAGTCAACAAGGAGCGCTGCAAAAGTCAAACATTTTTACTAAAATTTCTGCTGACCAGCAGTGACACCTATGTCCCCAGCTGGCTTTTGATGTTTGTCAGATGACTCCAGTGTCAGATGCTGTTCAGCACTGGCATCCATGGAAACTATTTGAATTGCAAACAAGCCTGACAGTAATGCAGCTCTGCATATACTCTCTGATAAAAATGTAATGCTTAATGAGGTCTTGGATTTACCTTTGAATAAAAACCTGGGGCTGGATCCTGAGGAGCAAGGCTGGGCCACGTCCTCACCTGCTCCATCCCTGGAGGGGTTCAAGGCCAGGCTGGATGGGGCCCTTGAGCAACCTGGTGTGGTGGGAGGTGTCCCTGCCCATGACAGGGGCGTTGGAACTCAATGATCTTTAAGATCCCTTCCAGCTCTAACCATTCTATGGTTCTATGATGATTCCCAGTACTGTACACAGCCAAAGTGGAGGGAACTTTGTGAGCTTGAACCAAGAGAATCAACCAGACTGCTATTCCCAATTAATATGATATTGCACCAATACTAATGCTTCCTCAAACAGCCCTGCCTGGTGAGGATAAGGCTTAATTATCTCAGCTTTATCAATAACACCTCAAGCTAAAAGTCTAGATTAAAAATTATCCGTAACCAAAAAGGCTGGTTTTTTTTTTTCTAGCCAGCTCTTTTGGGGCTTAGGGATTAGCTTTTTTTGGTGTGTTGTTTTAATGACGTTGACAGCTGTGGACACGTTTTTCAGAAAGAAGATGCTCTCTCTTTGCAAAAGCTAATATTTGACTGTAGAAAGCTGTAATCGTTTAAAAGAGAAAGCTTATCAAGTGTACCTAAGAGCTATTAGGCTGCAAACCTATAATCAGTCCGAAGTAGGAAGAGCCTCTTGATGTCAAGAAACAGCTTGTTTACAGAAGGCTTTTGGTAAAATTAGAGTGTAGCCCAACACTTGGCTTCAGAGCAAACAGTCCCGTAACGCAGCTAATCAACGGCACCGAACAATAAGTCTCTCTGTGGTGACTGCCAATTTATTTTCTAAAAACACTTTACAAATAATTAATCAATCTTCTCTCTCTCGGTGTTAAATAAGGAAACGCCACTTATTTCAGGGAGCTAATGGGTAGCAACAGGCCGCTCAGGACAGGATGTTACGTGCCGACTCCTGACCGCGCACGGAGAAATTTGGTGGAACAAGAGGGTAATCTGCAATGACTGCACCAGCAAAAAGGAACCGTTCCTGCCTGGCACCTGCAGGAGATCATCTTACACTCTGAATCACGAATATTTCAGTGGTCAGGAAATAGTCCACCCACACGACTTGATTCGACTGCTTGCACCAGTGAGCTCCCAACAGCCAGCTGGTCGACAACAGTGCTTGTGTATTTTGCTAACGTTTCTCCCCTTTGCTTCCTATGTGCTGGGAGAGGATAAAAGGAAAAATATTCCCTTTTCATTAAACCTTTCACAATTTGGAGGTTGGTCAAGCACCTGGTAATTATTTGCTTGTTGAAGATAATCAGTCTTGGATTTTTAGACTCATGCCTCGAGTCATCATCATTTTTCTTGCTGTGCTGTGTGGGCTGTTCTATTCCAGAGCTGTGTCTTTAACAAACCCAACATTCCCAGGCAACTGGTCCTGAGACTGAGCGGATCTCTGCTCATATTGGTAAAAAAACCATGGAAATGGTTATTGAAAATACTTTGAAATTTGCTGCTGTACTTAAGAGACATTCTCTGTAACATCTCAGAGTTCAACATCCATGTTTGCATTTCAAGGGTGTCGCGCAAGAAGCTACCAGATGCTGATGTAGTGACTGAAGGAGTAACCTGATGCAGTGTGAATTTAAAAAAAAAAAAAAAAAAAAAAAAAAAAAAAAAAAAAAAACGGGGAGATAAACACANNGAGAAGGATGAACCTATGGGAGTGGTAAATTAAAAAAAAAAAAAAAAAGAAAAGAAAAGAAAAAAAAAATCTGGATGATTCAGAACATTTAAATGGTGATTTGCAGGGTAAGAAATGTATCGACCACTTGGTATTCTCATCATGTCAAAGACACCTAGTTGTTCAGCTCTTTCTGATAATTCACCGCAGCCAGACAGAGCCAAGGACTCATTTCACAGACTGCAGAAGACTTGCTTCTAGTTTAAACCAAGTGTGAATAAGGGGAAAATGAGGCCCTTTAGTCCAGTGGCATAATGCAGTCATTGAATCCACACAGCCCATCTCTTTCTCTTAATAATTATTTTAATGATTCCAGTATTCAGTTCTCCAATGCTTGCCCTGAGTGCTAACGAGTGACTTGGCCCCTCCAGAGTCTTTCACTTTAAATTGTCTCATATTTTTACCAACTCTGACAGCTCAAGACAGAAATGTCCACCCTGAACAAGACGGAAAACAGTGGAAAAATTCAAACCTTTAACTTTCAGGTGTCGGAACAAGGAGACCTGAACTTTAATTTGGATCTTCAGCAGATGCTATGATCATCTTTAGGAAAATTATTCTAATTTGTTTCACTCATGCTGTGCTTAACATCATTAACAGGGCAGACATCCTTCTGCTTTCAAGGGAAACTCTCCAACAGACTCACTGCTATGCCCGGTAGTATAAAACTAAGCCTTTAATGTGTGAAAGGCTTGTTTCTTGTGGGGAGCTTCTTCAGCACCAGTCAAATTACTTTATG
>VZRU01012166.1:34549-62780 GCA_013398155.1 Pedionomus torquatus
AAAAAAAAAGCCAAAAATGCCACAAAGCCAAAGAAAAACCAACTCCCACTCCCATCCATCCATGCCCGCTTATTGCCTGAAACCGCAGCTAAATTACTAAAGAACAATTAGCTCCATGGGGAAATATGAGTGCTCTATTCACAGCCAGGGTCAACGTGACATGGCACTGCCACCAAATCACCAGTGCCACCACTGAAAACCAGCACAGGGACAGCTTTGGCTTACACGACCTTCAGCGTCTTCTCTCCCTCTTGCCTACATCTGACGCTCTGACCCCCAGGGGCAGCTATGCATCCATATGATGGGGCAAAAGTCCACATCCCTCTTCTGAGTCCCACAGTTTTTCTAAATAAGTGGAGTAAGCAGGAATACTCCATGCTGATCTCTTGCTCCTCCTCTTTACACCCAATGAGCGGCATCACCCCTTCCTTTGTCACACCAGAGGATGGGGAAACTGGCAGAAGGCATTTGAAACAAGGAGCAAAGCTCAGGACTTGGTACTCCATAAACATAAAAGGGCCCTCCAGAGAAGAGGAGGTCTCCCCATCCTTTTAAAATGAATTAAAAAACCTCCAAGAAAAGGAGAGGCATCTCCTACTGCCCATCACACAGGTTGGGGTCCGTCTCAAAGGCTGTCAGCTACTTCCAGAGTCACTGTCAAGCGAGGACTGCCACCTCCTCATTAAGTTTTCAACATCTGTAAGGACCCAAATCCTCAATTTCTCAGCTTTCATACAGTATATGAAGGTCACACTGCAGCATGACACAGACCCAATGACACAAAACGTCTAGACTAAGGAAAATTGACAACCTCCTCCATTTTAAATTTATACCAGATGAAGTGAAACATCAAAGGAGCTCCTTTTAATGGGCTTTTTGGCATGTGGTTCTTTGTTCTTAACAAGTCGGCACCAGCTGCTGTGTCCATAATGCCAAGTCAGTAATGTCCCCAGCCAGATTCTCGGCTGATGTAAACCAGTGTCACTCCTCTGAAGGCAGATATTTCTACTGGTTGACATCAGCTGAAGATTTGGCTCCTCATGCCTAGCAGGTGCAAGCTAAAGCAAAATCTTCTGTGCCATATTTCATATTTCTCCTGTCTTCACCATCACTACTGCTGTACACATTCTCAGGCTGGAGAGTTAATTAGCATCAGCTGTAGCTACTCAAGTTTCTATACAATAAATTCCATATTGTAAGGAACAGCTTTCGTCTAATTATATCTTGTTCATGTACAAATATATATATATATGTATGAATATATATATATATGTTTCAAACACACACACACTAATCTTGTACTCTGGGTTATTGCGTTATTTCCCATAAGCAGAAAATGAGGCGAGAACACCAGACACGCCACATTCGTTCATCACAACATCTCAAATGCTATTTAATAAGAGAAAGTAAATACCATTAATGGTCTTCAGCTTTAAGACTGCCTACATCAGCACATCACGGTTACTGTGAGTATATATTCATTTAAAGATGACCTACAAAAATTTTCTTGATATAGAAACATCTCAAATACCAGGGGCTTTTCAATCTGTATTTAAAGGATTATTATTGTTTTTACTTTGCAGGTAGCACCATATCGAAATCCCACAGCACTAACTGTTATGATGTTACTCTAATACAAGTATATATATATACAGACATGCACACTACATAAAAAAAATTAAAATCGCTATTGAAACAACTTAAAGTCTTGTTTACCCCTTTGTAAACACGCTGCTGGATTCAACACTTGATAACAAACTCTTGTTTAAGAAGAAGGCAAAAGCCCATAATCATCTGGGGCCATTCAACCCCCCAAAAGCCCAGATCCCATCTCAATTTTCCACATTCGCTGTCTTGGGTTGCTTTAATTAAGTAAATTATGTTCCCAAGTCACCTGTCATTCTCTTGCAGAAAAAGTGTAAGCAACCACAGTACCAGCTCTCCGATCTGTCCTGTTCATTGATTTAGACGTGTTCTTCCCCATCTTCAGTGGTTCATTCCTGAATTCTGCAGGATAAGAAGCCTCAGCAGTGCAGCCTCCCACCCTGGACATCCTCTGTGCCTGCACTTACTGCTGCCCACGTCCACGGTCACAACCATCACATTATATTCACCTTCCATTGCTAACTCACTCATACCTTGTAATAGAATGGTTCAAGTTGGAAGGGACATTAAAGATCATCCAGTCCCACCCCTGTCCCTGGGCAGGGCTATCTCCCGCCACACCAGGTTGCTCCAAGCCCCTTCCAACCTGGCCTTGAACCCCTCCAGGGATGGGGCAGCCACAGCTTCTCTGGGCAACCTGAGCCAGGGTCTCTCCACCCTCACAGCAAAGAATTCCTTCTTAAGATCTAATCTAAATCTCCCCTCCTTCAGTTTAAAACCATCTTCCCTCATCCTATCGTTCCACGCCCTGATCCAGAGTCCCTCCCAATCTCTCCTGTCCCAATTTCCCTACTTGTGGGTAGTTTGCATACAACTGTGATGAGATGCCCTTTTGTCCTGTCCCCCCACCCTCCTTGCTCATCCCCCCAACCTCTTCTGTGTCTCAACGTAAGGCTGCTGGAGCCAGCGCAGCACCTACCATACAAACCAGATTTACATTTCTCTCCACCTCAGCTGTTCTTCCTTAATAACTCCGCACTGCAGTGTTGGGCATGACAACAGAGGAAAAACAAAAATGTAGATGTGGAAGAAGTTGAGGTGTTAGCAGAAATTATTTCCATTTATAACAGAGCTGACGTTCATGAAGGTGCTCAGGCATCAAGACATTTACGATAATCCACGCTTAAACATGAATTTAGATGTTGGCATTTATAATCTTTCATAGCAAAGTGATGATATTGTTTAATTGAGAGGTCAGGATGAATTTAAAGTTGTTCCCTTTTCTTGTCTTTGCCCCTTTTTAATTATTCAGCATAGACCCCAGTAGGCAATATATCGTAAAAGATGGATGGAAAACTAGATATTCATGTGGAATATATTCTTCATGAAAGGTAGGTGAGAAATTAAGATTAAAAATGCTCCTGTCTTCAGCAGAAACAAGACAAATCTTTTCATTTTTAACTTACCTTGTATTTATGAGACATCAGCTACAGACAGTAAAGGAAATTGCAGCATTCACTTAAAAGCGGCGTTAGCAAGTTCTGACAGCTTGTTAAAAGCCATGACCAAAGGCAGGGTGACGCACATCGATCACCTCTGACAAGAACCTCATGGAGCTTACACCCTCGGTCGTACCCCTGAGGTGGGTCGTGTGGCCCTCAGTGAGCCATTTCATGTTAACCAGGTACACGTTCCTTACGCTGCCCAAAGGATTTAAATTCTGGCCACTCACTAAAAATAAACACAGTTAAGTTCTACAACTTTACGTCCTCCCACAGTTCAAGTCTTACTTCACATGTAATATGGATTTTCCAGCACTTACAGTCCAGTTTCTTGCCAGATAATGGAAGTAAAGGAACCAAAGCAACAGAGCCAGTGGAAGATACAGTCCATAGTGGTGAAATCATGAGATCATACTCCATCCTTGGGATGCTGTAGCATGAAACATGGCTTCGAACGCTGAGTTTGAGAGATTTGGATTTCTAAGTATAATCACCATCCACAAGCGTAGCCCAAGATTTACATTTCATTAATATTCCTAAAATATCAATTTCATATGTGGCACATTGTGGAAATATATACCTCTGGAGATTATCTGGACCAACCTCCTGCTGAAAGCAGGGCCTTAGATTAGATCATCCAGGTCCATGTAAAGCCAAGTCTTGAATACTTGGATTTGAACATGAAATAGTATTAGTAATACTCTTAAGTAGAGTCATCATTACGTTAGTGAAGCCACATGAAAAATTAGGAAAAGGATGTTCCGGAGAGGCCATGACTCAACTGGCCCTATAGGAAACAGCAAACCTGGCTCCAGTACCTGTAAAGCAGAGAAGTATTTGGGTGCTTATTCCACTTCACCTCCTAATAAGGCAGCCTGTACATCCTGGAAACTACATTTACAGATTTTGTACAGAAAAGTCTAGCCTTGAAAGTAATTTTTTTTTTTCTCTCCCCATGGTGATGTTATTAGCACTTGTATTTCTGCTGGCAGGAAGGTATTGCCTACAGCTACAAACTAATATAAACTCAAGCTTTCTGGGTCATCAGAAATATGACGGACAAACCGCTCTCCACAGTTCTTTCATCCATGAGATGACTACATTAAAGTATTAAGACGGTGTCAAAAATTTGTTCGCTGCCCCTTCTTTGTGAGTTCTTCCTTCTTTTAAAACATTTCATTTCACAGACGTGTCATTCCATAAACATTTATCAGACCAAAGCTTAAGGTGAATGGATTTGAGCTAGTAAACATTGGAGGAAAAAAAAATCTAAAAAGAATAGGGAATCTGTAACGGACTTTGCCGATGGGGCAGTCATTGTGCTTTGCTCATAAAGAAGCATCTTGCAATACAGGTCTTGTAATTTTGAGCTGTATACTCAGAAGGGCCACAGCAAAATAAAAAGTAGGAAAGCCACCGTGTCCCATTAGAGCTTTCCTTAGATATTTCAAACTAACCCAGGAAAAATCCCCAAACATGTAACAGGCCGTAGGACTGTACCAGATCTGCACCAGAGCAGAGAACCAGACCTCAGAGATCACTTCTCTCCTTTGCTTCACCCATTTTTGGAAGTAAAGGGAACACACTTTTTCATTTTCTCCAAGGTTAAAACCATACCAGTTGCCTTTCTTTTTAATGAGCAGTGCAGATGTCTCATGCATTTAACTAGGTTTCTTATGATTTGTCACATTTAATAGCTGATGGCTATGCAAGAGCTCATTACTTTGGGGACCCTGGTGAGAAAGACTGTTGTTCTGAAGCATTCTTCTGGCTGTGTGTACAGATTTCACACAGGAAAGTAAGTAGGTACACGGTAAGCTGATAAACACCTTCTTACATTACAAAGGGTCTGATCAAGAGAAATATATATCTTTACGTTCTACATTATTGCTTACACAAAAGGTGGAAGCGGTTAAAAAGGTAACACTTCCCATGTTTATTTACACCTGCATTCTCGTGTACACAAATGGTGGAAATCATTTTTCAAACCCCACTATTTCTCAGCTGGTTACCTCACTGATTTCCTCTTCTTGGTCAGACTGCGGAACCATGAGAAGTGTCCTATTTCACTTTCTAGTGACTTCCAGTAAAAGTGATTCCTTCGACACCAGCACTGTATTACGAAGCTCAGCAAAGGCTCAATATTACTCTAATTCTACTTGCTGTGGTTTATCACAGAGGGACCTTAGCTGGTGTTGAACAAAGCCTTGAACGCACAGTTCTTTCTATATAAACCTCAGGAGGACACTGTTATTTGACATTAGGATGGTATCCAAAGCTGAAACATGTAATTTCCTCATGTTGGTCAGTGGAAGGTCCACACTAACCCTCACCCATCTAAATTTCTTCCTTGCTTTAGCACTGGTTGGTAACTTCCCTCTCCTGCTCCCACTGCACCACCTCCCCTTCAACAACAGGCAACCTGGATACACTTATAAATATTTAAACTGAAAGAGGGGAGATTTAGATGAGATCTAAAAAAGAACTTCTTTGCTGTGAGGGTGGTGAGACCCTGGCCCAGGTTGCCCAGAGAAGCTGTGGCTGCCCCATCCCTGGAGGGGTTCAAGGCCAGGCTGGATGGGGCTTGGAGCAACCTGGTGTGGTGGGAGGTGTCCCTGCCCAGGGCCAGGGGTGGGACAGGGTGATCTTTAATGACCCTTCCAACTCTAACCATTCCCTGATTCTATGATTTTATCTCAGGCTTATTTCAGCAGCCAGCCTGAGCAGTGCTTCACCCCACAGACCCTCCACAGCTTTCATTTAAGGGCCTGACTCTGGAATTACTGACACTGCTGGCTTCTCTGTGGAAAATCTCTTAAAAGTTAAAGCAGGAGGCCTCTGAACAAAGCAGGACCTTCTCACTTGATAACTGCAAGAGCAGTCCTGCTGGTTTCAGCAGTAGCACCAAGGTGTAAAGAGACAACGCAGCCTGGGGTTTGTACCTTGCCCAGCCCACGAGAAAGTACACAACTTCTCATCTTCCTCTTTTTTCTTTTTTTTTTCCCCCTCCATGTGCACACTAGGAAGATAAAGGTACAAACGAACCTTAGGAAGCAGCTTATGTTCACATACTGACCCTTAGATCAAAAAGGCCGTGTAAGAACAAGGTAATTGCAGCTAAATGTAGCCCAGGGTCATAGGATACATGGGGGGTAAGCTCTAACCTTTGTGTTTTTGGTAAAAACCAGACTCGCTCATTGACATTCTTCCCATCCACACTCCTCCTCCCTCCCTGGAGAGTCAATGAACTCAGCTGTGGTTATTCAAGTGCACTGTGAAATACCTGCTACAGCCCAGTGCAGCAGAAGCGGGACCACCCTGGGCACGCAGCAATCCCCAGGGTACCTTTCCCTTCCCCGAGAGCAATGTTGCGAAGAAACCTTTATGTTTGCAAAATGCTTGGAGATGTTTCAAGCCAAGGCGTGAAAGATTTGCAAACCATTTACCTGGAGCCATTACTTACAAAGGCCTGGGCTTATGACTACAGCCTTCTAAAGACAAGCTGAAAATGATCCTTTTTAATCACAGAGAGCTGATAAACAAGCCCACGCCTGGTGCAGCCATCTCCTTAATCTCACACCTTGAAATTCAGCCCTTATATACAAAGAAATTTTCAGGGGCTAAGCACTTGCATGGTGCTGGGAGAATTGCTGCTGTTATTTATAGCACCAGTTATAAATGGTTAAAAATAAAGGTCTAATGCAGAAAACAGGCAGTTTTCTGTGCCACCTGATGAGCAGCATGCATCACTAGCATGGCAAATATATTCATGGTAGTCCTGGAAGTGAAAAAAACATCTGGGTTGTGCGCTGACTCACTGTGCCTTAGCAGAAGGAAAGATGACTATTATCTGCTTACTTAAAATCATTGTGGTGGGTCTGCTCCAGCCCAAATCTCTGCTCCACCAGCCTGAGGTTTCTGGAGATTACTTACCTGCCCCATCACTTGAATTAGGAAGCTGGAGACAAAATGCAGTGTGATAGCTGCCAGATTGCTTATCATCATCATCATCTTTCTTTGCTGTTACTACATCGTGAGATCCTCTGGGTATATCCACAAATGCTGGAAGTTCAGAGACAAAAACACTTTGTAAAGGGTATATACTACCCAAATAGCCTTCATTTGTTGTCTCTCTATTAATTACTTTCTTTTCTGTTAAGTCTGCACTCCAGTTAGACCTGAGTGGAGTCATGTTTTTTCCCAGGAGCCTTGTCTTAAGCATCTCCTCTATTGGCTTTCCATTAGCTATGCCATCTACTCCATCTGCTGTTAATCTAGCCGAACTGCAATTTACTTTGAAGGACAACGCTGATCTGTGGATTTTTTGGCATTTAATTCGAGGTTGGTCAATGCACACATTGAGTGACTTGTCCAAATAATAGATGGCCTTTGGACACTGCTGAGAAACCTGGAGATGGACACAAGAGATGAATGAAGGTGGTACTTTCTCTCTCCCATCACTGCTCTGAAGACTCACGCCATTCTCCTTGTTTCCAGGATCAAAAGTCTGCTGTCGTGGCTCTTCACTTAATCGTGTACAAGATTCAGAAGTCTTTAATGGAGAGTTTGCGTGGTTTGCATGGCCTGGTGGAGACCAGTGACGGAGGACAGCAGGGATTTTTCTCGAGGTGGGGGACACAAGGCTGGGCTCTTGCACAGCCCCACCTCCACACGCTGGGTCGCTGGAGCCTGCAGCAACACGCCTGGCTGTAATAGTTATGGAGGTGAACCCTTTTGGCTGGTTTTTACACCGTTTTCCTTCTCCAGTGGGAGAGTCCAATGGAGATGTGGTGTCATCTAAAGATGCTTGAATTTCTAGTCTGCTGGGAAACCCCATAAATGCTCTATTAATGTTGACTGAACCTCGGTTAGCCAAAGATTGCTTTGTGTGATAAGCAGCGGGCTGGGGGATCATGGACTGCATAGGCAAAGTGGACCACTTCTCTTTTAATTTATACTCATCAATCATCTGTGAAATAACTATCGGTGAAATCAATTTTGTGGTTTGTGATGACAGAGATTCCTGCAAATGAAAAGATTCAAATTATCAACATACTCTTTCATAACTTATATAAACATTTCTCATTTACCATCTATCACACTGGACAGTTTTGTTTCAGATTTCTTGTTAACGTTCTACTCATCCTAACTTTTTTGTCATTTAAACACACGCTCTTGAAATCAGTCTTGAATTGTCTGGGAGACTTTAATGAAAACCTTATTACTCCGATGCAAAAACAAAAAACAACCACCCCTAAAAAAAAAAAAAAAAAAAAAAAAAANAAAAAAAAAAAGAACAACAACAAAAGTGCATTCTATACTACTATTTTCAGTATTTGACCCATTGTTGCAGTAAGGATTTGCGACTGCTACATTTCTTTAAAAACAGGTAAGTCAAGGACAATGGCCAGTTTCAGACTCTAAATTACTCTTTCATGACAACCTGCTGGAATTTAAAATGCATTTAAATATACTGGGGATCGTTATCCTGAAGGTCCAAGTGTGCCACCACATGCTGCAAAGAACGTGAACACCATGGTCATGACTGCCCTACAACCTCACCAGTAATAAGCATGGAAAAACTTCCCTGTGATCCCTCCCACAACTGATATAATCTCCTTTAAGGGCTCCAGGTACCATTGTAATTCATTAGTTCCCTCTTGTTCATCATTACTTAGTGGCACCTGTCAATGATGTAAAACCACATATGTCCAAGAGTGATCAACAGCGGCCCAGATTCGTTTTTCCAACCATGACAGTAAACATCTATCTTGATAGACCGTGCATTACTTCATTCAATATGATAAAAGAGGTGTTTTTATGTTAGAGCTCTCCGACAAAGAGTAAACCTGAGTTTAAAATCTCCTGCTCTTATTATCCACACGGCTGGTCACAGAAGTCACATGCAATAAAGCATCTGGCCTAATCTCATCGCTGCTGTAAATTGGCTGATTAGATTGCTCCTGCCCCGTGTTCCTACATCTCCTGATCCTAATATGAAAAAAACCAACACTGAATTGGCATGCAAATTCTGAGGATTAGCTCCATAATGAAAGCCCAGTCAAGTTCATTTGGGGTTTAGATGCCATTTGCTGGCTGTACTGCTCCTGCTTGTTATGAATTCATCTCAGTCCTACCTGGGTGTCCATCATCTGATAACCAATGCTGCTACTTGACAAGTATTTCGCAAAGCTTAATAGTCTTCTCCCTCAAGGAGAACTATGGGAGTGACAGAGTTGTGACCTCCCTGGTGCCAGCCACGGTCATCCTTCTCAGGGCTTGGGTACCAGAGACAGGACCCTGCTCCGAAGACCATGGGGAAAACCATCCCTGCGCCCTGTCCCCTCATCCATGGAAGCAACAGAGACAACGGGCTCCTTTGTGACTCTTGGGAAGGCTCATTTGGGAACCCAAATGGGGAGAGTTAGATCAAGAGTTTATTAACTAGGTGAAGTCTCAGGTAAATTCTATCAGCTCTTTAAACCAGCTGCCTGTGGTTTGACAATTCAATAATTTTGCAGCCCCAGGGAAAGCGTTTTCTTCCTCCTTTGTTTCTTCCATGGTTTGTAACAACATTTGCCTCCTATTTTCTGCACTGCATTAACGTCTACCTTTGCATGCCTTCCAAAACTCTCGACTTCCCAAAGATTTCTACAGGGCATCAGAGAAGAATGTTGTTTGAAATACTTTATTTTGGATGCATTTCTCATGCTCCAGTAGTTAATTTGACATTTATTTCTTTTGTTAAAGGCTGCACAGATGGAGACATCCTGCAAGAGTCCAAAGGCATGTCAAAAATGCTCCCAATTAGCTTCTAACTCGTGCACCAATATTTTAAATAATCTGTTTTTCCTTTTTCTGCTTAATTATACGTATTATTCCTTCCTCTCAACCTTTGGCAAATAAATGGATCTTTAAGGTTTGACCAGCTGATCCTGTGCTTGTTGGGAGCTTTCACGCTTCACTGCATCTCGTGAAAAAAAAAGTAAAAATAAATCCACACTTACACAAAGTAATTGTGGTGAACTCAAAAACCTCAGGCTTTATCTTGAGAACATCTGAGACAGATTGTATTGATATTTGGGATACCACTTGATTTACTCTCCTGAGATGGTTTTAACAACTTTTTTTCCCCTCACAAAAAAAAAAAAAAAANAACAACTTTTTTTCCCCTCACAAAAAAAAAAAATGGATTTTTTTTTTTTCCTCCTCACCAAGAGCACATTGAATCACAATATTTAGCCATCATTTTATTTGGCTTTTCTGCTGCCTATGCTAAGCCTAGCTAAACAAAATCAAGTCCAGATACCCTGCTCAGCAATCAGCGATTGTTTTGAAAACCTGAATGCATTCTGCTGACTCATATCTAAATGTAATTTATTTATTTTACCTTGGTAGAGCCCGATTTTCCCTCCACAGCACTGTCCCTCTGAAGACCTGTGCACGTCCTCTGACCATCAGTGCCCCATGTCTGCTGTGTCACTCCTGGGGAAAAAAAAAGCCCAGAAAAAGCAACATTACTTTCAGAGTCCTGGAGGAGGCATTTGAAAATGTGGGTTTAAATGTGGCGCAAGCAGGAGGGAAAAAGCTACTGTAAATGATCCGATTGCCCTGGGATCTTGTTGTTGGAGGGATCCTATTTCTCCCCTTCCCAAGAGCGGTGCTCAAAAAACCCCCGGGATCCTGTTGCAAAGATGCGTTTGTGGAGCATCTGGCAGCATGTTCAGGGCTGATCCAAAGCTTGAAAGAATTCCACAGCTACCTGAAAAGGGGTTGTAGAGAGGCAGGGGTCGGTCTCTTCTCCCAAGTCACAGTCAATAGGACAAAGAAAACGGCCTCAAGTTGCGCCAGGGGATGTTCAGATTGTTTATCAGGAAAAATTTTGACACTGAAAGGGTTATTAAGCCTTGGAATGGGCTGCCCAGGGAAACAGTTGAGGCACCATCTCTGAAGGTATTTAAAAGATGGGCTGACATGGTGCTGGGGGACATGGTTTAGCGATGGTTCTTTTTATCAGAGTTAGGTTGATGGTTGGACTCAACGATCTTAAAGGTCCCTTCCAACCTAGACAACTCTATGATTCTGTGATCTCTCCTTTTGATTTCTGTGGCCTCAGGCATGAGCTTGGAGGACTCAGGGAGGATGGGAAATGTGGATTTCAACAAATGTCACTTTAGTGTATTCTGGAACTGCAGAACTGGGAGGACAAATGAGGACATTAATGGGTTGGATGCTCTGAGTCTGGTTTGAACTAAGTCACCTTCACATTTATACAACTACAGTGATTTAAATCATATTCAGCAATTCTATTACATCATAACTTTTCTAGTTCGGTGACAGCTATTACATCAGTACCTCAGCCTCCGATTTTGTCAGCTTTTGCTTTCTGCGAGCACTAGCCTGTCTGCAGCTTTTTACACAGAGCTAATTTCCACAGAACACGGAGCCTGGGCTATTGCAATGATGCATTACGTCTGCTGTCAAGAGTTTTGCCAGAAATTACGTTACTTTCTATCTTGTAATAAGCATGCAAAATCAATTTTCAAAAAATTCTCGGTTTGGACCGAAATCTCTTGACATTACTGGCTGCTGCTTTATAGCAACAAGTCACACCACCAGCAAGACTTTTTTTTTTTTCTTCCCTGTTCACTTAGCTTGCCACAGAAGTTGATCATTTTTTGCTAATCAGACTTCCAGTTTACATGTAACGTTATATTAACGAAGGAATAAATCACATTAAGAAGCGTTCATTAAAGCAGATCCACCATAGCACTACGGTTTCATCTCCTTGGGTGCAGCTAAGGAGTAGAAGAGAAAGAGGGGGAAGGTATCAGGTCTATTCTCCATCGAGTGATCTCCTTCAGTCCCACCACAGAACAGCAACCACAAAAAACTACCAGGATGTTGGATTAAACTTCTACTTTAATAAAGTATGCTAAGGTATACTTTGCTAAAGTATACTTTACTTGCACAGCTCCCAGATGCCGATGCCACTGTGTATATTCATAGCTAACATGGAAAAAAAATAAATTAATGAGGTTTGCTTTTGTCATTGAGAATAGGAGGTGCTAAGCAACAGGGAAAACAGCTGGACGTATTAGCCACAGTATAGAAAAAAAGAGAATCTAGAAAATAGCCGGAGCAGAGGGCCCGCTACTTATTTTTTGGCAAAGAAATAACACACAGTCACAATCAGTGAAGATGCAATGAACCTGGTCTAGCACTGGGTGATGGTAACTGCTGGCACAGAAAGCAGGCAAGACGCCCTTAGAGCCTGGTGCTCGCCCTCGTGGTACGAAGCGCGAAGGAGACGCTGCGCTTCCCGCAAAAGGCAGAACCCACCTGCACCCAGGGGCAGTGGGACTGGGGTAACTGCCAGGTCAGCCTGATGGAAAGGTTATTTGCAGCGTATCAGTGCTCTGGCGAGTTACATGTGAATACCTTCCCCGTGAAGAGCTGCCACATATGCTGTCTTACTTGCTTCTTAAAAAAAACTAAGGAAGGAATAACCTGCAGAAGAGTTGTCCTGGTTTGAGGACAACGACAAGAGTAAAGAAGAAATCGTTGGATTGAAGCAGGGCAAGACCTAAAAAAATTCCAAAGGTTTGATAAACAAAATCTATGTAATTAGAGCAACCATTTCACCTAATTTGCATATATTTTCCTCAAACACTTTACAATAAGAAAGCTGCAGTTGTCTCGGATCAGGCTGCAGAGCTACAACAGGAGAACATCAACATGTGGATGTCAACCAGTGTGCGAGGAAATCCAGGAGGCTGGAGGGAGATAAATCAGTTCCAGACAGGCGTGTTTTGCCAGATGGCTTTTCATGAATTTCATTCAAATGTATTTCCAGCACAAGGGAAAGACTGAACAGTACAGGGTCAAACAAGAACAAGTTGACAAAGTCCACACAGCGATTACATATAACCTGTAAGTTACCAAAGTAGCCTCCTGTAATCAGGAATAATCTGTAGGTTGAACCTTCTTATTTCACACAGATCCCTTGGAATAGATGAGTTAATTCTTGCTCTTTTAATTCTAAAAAGTAGCTGGTTTTGGAGCAGAAGAGATGGGAAGAAGTGAGGTGGGAAGAAGCAGAGGAAGAAATGTTTATTTTCTTTGGTAAATCGTCCAGAGTGGAGTTTTGTGTTGCATTTTGCACCATATCCTGTGCAACAGCATTCTCGCATTACTATGGGAATCCTATTGTTGAATAGCACTCAGAATTTTGCCAAATCATTCCAACTAGTTGCTGAGATAGATTAAATGGCACTGGTGGCAAAAGCTCTGGTATTTTTCATGATATTATTAAATCTATTCTAGGAAGCTTCACATTCGTTAATTCATGTCAACAGAACAAACGGGGGAAAAAAAAAACAAAACTAAAACCAAACAAACCCAAACCTTCAGAAAGAGCTCAAATCTCTGTTTGAAATGAAGACACTTCAGAGAGCACGAGATTTTAGCTGAGCTGTCTCACGTAGGGAGTTCTTTCGTACAAACTCTTATTGCTGACAAAACACATTGCACTGTAACTCCTGTTACACAACCAAATGCAAAGTTCACTTTTTCCCTGGTGCAAGAGCATGAAAGAAATGACATTTCAAGTACTTTCCATCCCTGTGGGGAGCATGAGAAACTTACGTCTATCCGAGTTGAAACCCTGAGGATTTGTTTAACCTCCCCAGACCCTTCCTTCCCACCATGACCCACCTCTCCAGCTTACAAATGGGAGGTGGGAAAAGGCACAGAGGAGCACTCACTGGCATATGAACTTTGGCTTATTACATCCTCACTCCTTTTATTTTTATGGGGTTTTTTTTCCTCCCCCCACAAATACTGTTTGTTGAACCAAACGATACGCTCCTTGGCAAGGCATCTGGACATCCGGCTACAGCCCAGGGTTTTCCTAATTACGGAGTGCAGCTGGAACCGATTCTCCCAGTCTCGAGTGCCTGGATGTCTGCCTCGGGCCAACTGGCAGACAGCTCAGATAATGATTCAGAAAAGATGTACTTGTAAATCAGCTTGCTAAAACACAGATGGATTGCGAAGGTGAGGGTGCTGGTGAAAAATAGTGTACTGCGAATATCTGGCGCGCACAGGGCAGCCCAGCTTCTAGCCAGCTGAGGTTTTGTACAAAACTTGAGATGCACATGAAAATGGCACACAGATAAAGAGATTTTGCCAGCTTTTCAGGTCTTTGCTAGACACATACAGACTGCTATGCTAGGGGAGGTCGTTTGATGACGCTGTGCAGAGATAGAATGACTTTAGATGGGGCCCTGGCCCCATCTCCAGTTTCTGTTATGACTCTGAGGGGAGTCAGTGTCTTTCCCAGGTGCATGGATCACCTCCTCCAAATCCTCCACAGCCCATCTGCCAAATTCACATCTCTCCAATTTAGAGTCAAGGACGTCATGCAGGATGGTGTCAATGAGTCCAGGCAGATGATGTCAGTTACTCATCACTTGTCCCCCAACACTGAAACCCCATCCTAGAAGGCTATCAAAATTGTCAGATATGATTTACCCTTAGTGTAGCCATGTTGCTTGCCACCAGTCACCTCCTTATTTTCCACGATCTTTGCATAGTTTCCAAGAGGATCTGCTCTGTGATCTCAGACTGACCAGCCTGTAGTTCCCCAGGTCTTCCTTTTTTCCCCTTCTCAAAAATCAGCTTGGAGGAATTAGCTTGTACTTTATTCTGTTTAAAACATTGGATTTGTTTGAATTTTCTTGTGACTTATTTAATTCAAATACCTGAGGAAGCCTTCAGGAAAAGAGCATCATCATTAAAGATTCACCACGCTCCCTCTCAGTAAGGGTTAGGAGAGATCATAACTCACTTCTTCAGATCTGAAGTGAGTCATCCAGAAAAACCATCCGGACATTACAGACACAGCTAAGATGAAAGCCAAGTCAGAACGAACACCAGAACCAAAGCCACTTCTTCTGATCTTCTTCATGTGTCATAAAGAAAGAATATCGTGAAATTGCAGAGATTATTGTCATCTAAAAATAAAACTGAACAATGAAGCTAAAGTTTATATGCCCGTTATTATAAGTAGAGAGAGACAAATGCTGAAAATCCTACCTTTTAGATATATCCCTGCTGATATTAAATAGATTTATAGGGATTCAACTAGGAAATGTTGTGTTTACTTGTTAGTGGACAGAGTGATACATCTCCAGAAAGCCTTGGAATCCATTATGGACATTATCCTGAGCCTTCAAAAGTGATGTTGAATTCAAGGAAAAGGTAAGGTGTTGTGTTGATGATGGTCCAAAGGCAGCATCCCAGTGAAGATGGGGCAGAAGAAGGGCAGGAAGGCAGCCCCGTAGCCACACGTGGATTTGACTTTTACAAACTCATTAAAATGCACCTGAATTTCATCTCTGCAGGATTTGCCATTCAGCTGCTTTCATGTGAGAGGAGACAGCAGTTTTCACAGAGGTACTTAAGGAACGCATGATGTCATCCAGATAGCTCGAACAGAGCTAGAAACTACACTGTACTTACCAAGAGAAGATGACAGATGGAGATCCCATCAGTCCTGTTAAAGCATCTTTGCCAAACTTACAAGTAGTGTGCACCTACATACAAGGAGGGGGGCTCGAACAGCAATATAGGTGTAAAAGGGGAGAAAGCAGCTGCCAACTCTTTTCTTCAAATCTTTCTCATCATGAAGAAAAGCCAAACCAATACAAACAAGTACCTTGTCACAAAAGAAAGTACTTGAACACAGTTGCGCAAAGATAACAGTATTTTAAGGCAGCTTTATTGGGAAGACTTTCAAATCAGAGTCAGGAAAACAGCCTGAAATCATTTCAGTCCGAACAGGATTCATTATGTAAACAAAATAGAAAAATATTTTTTTAAGATGTCAGGATGGATTTTCTTCTATTACAAGTAGCATCATGAGATTTGTTAACTGAATTATCTTTCCCTGCTTGCACACCTTGAAGCTGTAGCTGGCTGCCTGCAGAGATGATTACAGGATCTGCCATGGAACGGACAAATGAGTTCTGGTCTGCTATCAAAAAGCCAGAAGTCGTAAATCTCTCATTATCCGTGCCATTAGAAGCAAGGTACTCATCAGGGGGCTAGAAAGAGCACTGAAATTATATCTTGAAACCCATGCATAACAGAAAAAATTACTGTGTTTTCATTATGCACTGGTATTATTCTTTATCTTCACTTAATAAAGTGGGGAAGTGGGGAATTGCCCCCAGCATATCCATCACACTCAGAGACAGAACTAAGGAGATTCTTCACTTTCTCCTTCTTCTTTCTCTTCATCCTCCAAGTTTTTTTGTTTTGTTTTGTTTTTTTTTTAATTAATGTGGAGGAACACATTCCTAGGTTTCTCTAGGCAGCATAAACTTATGCTGACAAATCTCAGTCCCTAGAAGCAGCGTCTGACACACCAAACCTGCTGAAGTCCAGCTGCATGGACATAACTCAGGCCAAGGACTCAAATGGGAGTACACAGGAAGATTTAACTGACACCGCTTTGATTTCTTCAGTCTAAATAACATGGTCTGTCACTGGAGCTCCCTACTGGAGCTCCTCTGAGATCTTTATAAAACATGGTAGGAGGGGAATGAGGAGCTCAAAGACAAGGTATTAGAGGAAGGATATCGGTAATGCATGGAGAACTGGGGTGGATCACAAAGGATAATAGTTTAACAACCAAATCATTTTCTTTCATAATTTTTCTTCAGTAGTTTCATTGCAGAAATGGAAGAGATGTCATAAATGTCACAGGGTCCTACCCTTGTGGCAGTGAGAGGAAGAACTGGAGAAAAGGAGAAAGCCATCGAGCTCCTCCATGTGGATGAAACAAGCAAGAGAGACCTTGAAGCTTCATGGTTCCCCCAGCTTTGATCACTGGTGGGACTGGCTTCCAGACATCTCTTTGCATTGCTAAAAACAATGCAATATTGTCCAAATATTCACCAAGATTCCAGGAGATGGATACTTTTGTATAATTTGAACACATTTTCCTGAGAGGATTTTGCAAAGCAGGGAGATGTTGTGCATACGCAGCAAAATAATCTAAATTATCCTCAAAGAGGGTATAGGTAAGGTGGGGTTGAACCAGACTCTGAGCAACCTGATCTAGCAGGGAGGAGGTTGGAGTAGATGACCTTTACAGGTCCCTTCCAACCCAAACTATTCTATGTTTCTACAACTCTAATCCTGGCAAATGGAGGAGCATCTGCAGAGGAATCACCTGGAAGGGTTTTGTCCTGGAGGTGGTGCCTGGGACCACGCGTGAAAAGGCAAACCGATGGCAATGAAATTGAGATGAAGGGCTGACAGGTTCTGAAACTGTCACCAACATGGAACAGGAGAGGAAAAAAACAGAAAACCAAGAGCAAGTGGTTACTGGAGGCCTGCTGCTTCACATAAGAAGTACATAATGCTGGCTTTTGAGATCGACAAAAAATATAAATACTGGATGTGCAAGATGTTTGTACTGAAAAGAAGGTAGACAGGAAATAGAGACAAAGAAAGGAAGAGAGTCCAAAGAACAACAGCATTTAGAGTTCTACCATACCTCTTATCTCTAATTTTAAGGCATTCTTAATACTATTCCTGGTTCAGATCTTTGCCCTAAGATCCACTTGTACCTGTTGTAACATGATTTGGCTTATTGACCACTGAGTACCTTTATGTACTTTCAAAATAAAGATGTAACTAACAGAAACATGTCATACAGAAAGAGCTATTGGAAAGGATCCTCCAGCACTCAGAAAACTCCCTTCACACCACGTGATTAAGACATTCGCATTTTACTGAACACGTCCCTTTCTGAAAGTACAAGAATGTTTAAGATAACCAGAAAATTCTTAAGTGACTGTAAATATGACAAATACTATGCATAAGCAAACAAAGGCAAAGCAGTTCCGCAGCCAAAATGTATATTTATGAAGAGTTATTTTAGTGCTATTACGTGTATTCATATAAAGGTCATAACATGCACAGAATCTGATGGCACAAATGGGGTTTGTAAATAAAAATTCCACCCGTGTTTCTCAGAACTGGTAGCAATTACAAAACAGGCACATTTGCCTAAAGCTGTTTATGCATAATAAGAGGTAATTGTTTGGCCTCAGTGATTCAGTATTTCTTACATTTATCTGCTTTTGTAAGAACATAACTTTAAGACAAGATACCGTAGAGAGGACAAGAGGAAACCTGTGTGCTGTCTGCTATCCGTGCATTTTAAAACTCAATATATATCCTGCTGCAGGGATTTTTCACCGTGCTTTTGCTTAACAATGGTATTTGCTTTATTGATTTTTTTTTTCCTTTTAATACTCTTAATACAGTGGTGGCTCCAGCAAATGATGTGTGCGGTGGGTACAGACGCTTTTGTCAAGACATCAAAGTAGCGATTCCAACACACATCTATATTAGACCAATTTTGTTTCCAAAACAAAGGGACAGGATGTTCACATGAGCCCAATTTGACACCGAACAATTTGTACAACGGAACTAAACTCAGTGGAGCACCAGTCGTGCCAGATTTAATAGAGACTTTTCATGTTACTTTTGTATAATGGAAGCATTCATTTTGGTGCAGTACTTGGGATACGATTTCTTTCTGGAGAGTCTGTCGTATTAACTGCTGCGATTACAGACATCAGAAACTGCTTGATCCTAGGGGCTAGAACCAAGAGGAAAGTAGCAGCAGCATTCCCAGGATAAAACCCCAACAGCTAAGATGTAAGTAAGTCTGAAGCCTAACATGTAAAGCTTCTAAGTCACTAGTTTTATCACAAAGTAAAAAGTTCTGTTTTGCATAACTGAAGAACACTACGCAGCTCCCACTAATTCCAGTTACCCCTGACTTGCCGTGACTCTAAATCTAGCGACTCTCCGCGCAACTGAACTTAGTAATTATTCTACCACACAAAACTTTTTGGTTGTTGAAGTAATACCCATGTTTGCCTTTTGAAGGGAAACCGAAAACCCAATCTCTATTCATAGCGTTCTTTTACTGCGCAGCTGTGATTTGTTTGATCTCGGAATTAGCCCTTTTGAATTCCGTTGCAACAGGTTCAGAAACACAGATCATGCCAGAGATTAAAGCAAAAACGTAGGAATACAAACATAAAACGGGGCACGGCGGATTTTAGGTTTACCACCGGATTCAACAGAAGATAACTGGTAATTGCTTTTGTTGGCTTGTTTGTTTAATCACTCGGGCTTTCAGCTTGGAAAGCGTGGGTGCGCAACAGTTTGGAATCAATGATTAACTGTTAAAGGCCTCAGAACCCTAATTTTTGGTGACTTTGAAACACTGGTGGCAAGGACTGACTCTTAGACTTCTCGAGCTCTCTTCTGGATGCAGATGTCACCGGGATGAGGAGGCGCGGGGCCAGGAGCTGCCAGCGCCCACCCAGCCCCACCGGCCCAGCAGCCCGGCCGGACCAGGCAGCTTTTCCCAGAAGCAAGAACCTGCTGCCTAGCAACAACCCAAACCTCATGATGGTATATTCCATTTCTTGTGCAAATCTAAAAGCTCAGATCCCAAATTATTGCATTCGGCATCATCAGAGCTACAACTGATGGATAAGAAAACACATTTTCTTTTACTTACTGCAAGACTTCCTTGCTCTACAGTGTTTTGCAAAACACACGCGAAGTCCCCAATACATTTTGATGCCAGACCAATCCGGAAAATATTTCAATATGTGAGCAGTTATTTTCAAAATAGCTGTCCCCTAGGATCTACTTCTATTAATAAAGTAACTCACAGACCTGCATGTTTTAATGATGAAGTTGCTAAGACTGATTTGGGGCCAAACACAAAGGGTCATGTTCACTCTGGCATCAGTATGCTGCACAGCATGACAAAACTGTCCTCTCAGGAAGGTTGTCCCTGGGTTTTAGAAGTCCTGATTTTTCCCAATTATTATTTACTACAAGTGAAAAGTTTAAAGAAAAAATAACAACCAAAAAAAAATTTTAAAAATCCCTCCATCAACCCTTTTGCACTGTACTCTCTGCTTGGATCACAGTTTTAGCCTGATTTCCAGAAGGAATTTGATTTATGCCTTATCCTTCCGTCTGTCCAACCCGGGGCTTTTGATCTTGCGGGCTGCTTCAGCCAACATGACAGAAGGGTCGATAGCTGATCTCCGACAAGCCTACTGCAAAAATCAATGGCTTTGCAGAAATGAGAGGCTGCCACAGAGAGAATTCACCCTTCCCCTCTGGTGCGCAAAAACATCTACCAGCTGGGCAGGACACCCCTAGTGCCACATCGCTGGTGGTGGGTGCTGGTTCTTGTCCCAGCAGCAACAAGGAGGCACAGGGAGAAGAGGGGATGGGTGAGGAGATGCAGGGAGGAGGGAGCAGCACCAGGGAAAGACTTGGGTCTTAGGATACCAACTCATTGGCTTGATCTCTTCCTCCTTAGTCTGTATTTTCAATTTAATCTTTTTGTTTTCATTCACTAAGAAAAACGTGGAAATCTCATGCTAGGATTATGGAAATTGAGAGGCTTAAAGAAAAGTTAGGAGACTTAAAAAAAAATTTTAGAGGCTTAAAAAAAAAATTAGGAGGCTGACCTAATGATGCCATAACTGCTTGACCTCAGTATTATCGTACCTTAGACAAAAATCACACACAACATCTGTCCTCTTTAAAGTCACGTAGCAAACCATTAGTGGAGTAGTTATCTTCCTAAACATGCCTGCTATGATAGACACAGCACTGGGTATCCAAATTTTACTGCAGAGAACACCCTGTGAAGTAACAACTAAACAGTTTAGGTGGGTATAACGAGCTGCTGAAGTAACTATCTATTGAAGGCAAAATTAAGTTGTTCTGGATGATTACCATCACCACTTTTTTGTCCTACGGTTGTTCTGTGCAGTGGCAATCTCTGATCCAGAGCCAAGACATAAGCCATTAAATAATTTAGCTGCACTCTTTATCCAGCACAGCTCCCCCAGCCAAATTCTGACCCTTCTCAATTTCAGTCTTTCCACTGCTTGCTCTGGGACGAGAATTGATCCCAAAGGTCTCTTTGAGTCCACCAGGTTACAGGAGACAGACTTTGCTGAATGTGCTTTCAAAAACCTCTTTGGTCATTATCGATATTCTCTCTAACATTAACCACCATTAAATCCTCCTGCTAGAAGCTGCAGAATGACCTATAGGGTATTACCAAGCATTTTCAGGCTTAACAAGGAGAATGCTAAGAGTTCACAACCCGATACTGGAGACACCGATGCTGAGGTGGGACGTGACCAGGTGGTGGTCTGTCTGAAGCCAAAGAGCAATGAACTTTGCATTGGGAGCAGGGGAGAGTCATCCTCGTGCAGAGAGCCAGTGCAAGCCTGGATGCTTTAGGAAAGGAGAAGTTCAGGTGGAATTTTCTTTTAGGAAAGTCTCAGCTGGAGATTTAGTTTAGATGTAAAACTCTACAGCCTACATACATTGACACATATTTTGGGGTTTCTGCTCTCCACTTTGGGCTGGTTCACAGCCAAACTCTCTCACAACTCCACCCCTCACCTTCTCTAACCCAAGCAAAAGCACCCAAGAAAAATCCCTTGTAAACAGTGAGGGTGGTGAGGCACTGGAACAGGCTGCCCAGGGAGGTTGTGGCTGCCCCATCCCTGGAGGTGTTTAAGGCCAGGCTTGATAGGGCTTGGAGCCACCTGGTCTAGTGGGAGGTGTCCCTGCCCAGGGCAGGGGGGTTGGAACACAATGATCTTCAAGGTCCTTTCCAACTCTAACCATTCTATGATTCTATGATTTCATAGAACAGGTTGCAATTATTAAACCGACCTCCTCTCACTGGACTTGCAAATCCACCGTGCCAGTGGATTACTCACCGTCAGCCACATTAGCTCACTTCATTAATATGTGTGTTGGCAAAACACAGTAACTAGTCCTACCTGGCCTCTGAATCCTTGGGAAAATACAGCTCCCACCCTTCTTCACCCCACCACCATGCTCCTGGAGTAGCCCCAGGTAACTCCCACCTTACTGTGGGCACACTCCTGGCTGTCACCCTGCTGATGCGCCCACGCTTTCCCCTTTCATGATGGTGTCCTGGCTGAACTCCCAGCCACAAAACCACTGCAGGTAGCTGGGAGAGGCCAGTGAAGTACTTGATTTCCACCAACTACCATGTGGCACCTTCCAGAAATAACAATTTTGCTTCTCCTCCAAGTAGCCTTTACCCTCCCTCCCCCTTTCTCGCAGCACAACTACATCCTCTTTTTATCCTAATTTTCTTGGGCTTTTAGGCTCAGGTAAATGTCTTTATTGCATTACTTGCAGTTTCTTTGATTAACTTTCAATGATTTTTAGGGTGGGGTGGGGTGTGGGCTGTTCTGCTGTTCACTTGTTTGAATGGACATTAAAAAAAAAAATTTAAAAAATTCTCCATTACAAACCAAAAAAGCAAAGTTGGGGACTTTTATGTACGAAGTCAAAATGGAAAAGAGCTTGGCCTTTGCTGGGGCACATATAAATACCTGCTGAGAGCCCTCCAATAGCTGTCCCACCACGAGGAGGCAAACGGGGTCACAAGGCAGTAACGTTTAATTTTAAACCACGGACATTGATTCTCCTGCCGAGAGAATCTTGTGTTTTGTTCCCCATGACACACACACAAGATTTGGTTAGTGGGAATGGTAAACAAATGTGTATACACAATACCAAGTCTATAGAGTACTGCATTATTCAAGAGAATTGAAACTAAAAGGCCAATCTTCACAACAGAAGCATTTACCGTAAACTAAAATCCCACCGACTGAAGCCAGCTTTAGAGAATTAGCACAAAATTCATGTGTTGCTTTAATCACTGAAAAGACTAAGGTCAAATAATGGCAAGAAAGAAAAAGCAAATTCAGGGCAACTCTTTTGTACACGGCTTAATCTACCCTGATCATCACAACTGTAGAGCACAGACTGGGGTGACACAGCCCGCAGGGGTACCTGCAAGGGCAGACACAGCAGCATGCTTGATCTTACGCTTGTTTGGTTTAAAGGTTTAACACACTTAAATACACTAAAACACAGGCTTTCAGGATATCGCCTTTTGAAAAAGAAAAAAAAATAAATATCAGATGCCCTCATAAGTTAAGTATACCATTTGAATGCTTAGTGGGATAGAAGCCATCTATCACGTAAACAAAGCAACAAAAGATTCAGCAAAGTCATTCATGGTATTTTAAATAAAAGGGCAAAAATGCTTCTCATAGCCTAGACTGAAAGGATTGCTCTGGAAGATCGGTGTGGCCTGTGCCACTGATTCAGGATGGCTTTGTTACTCTCCAGGTATCACTGCATTAGTCAAAGTAAGATTGGGATTAACACCTTGGACGGAACGTTGACAGGTAACTGCAGATGGATGTACTTCACTCAACACTTAAGGAAAGTTTATTAATCCACAATAAGGTGGTGGGTTGTTGCTTTTTACATTTTATTAATTTATTTAAAGTAAATAAAGAACTGAAACAAAACACAAAACTTTTCTGTACCTTGGGTATAGGTTTGTGTTTCTGACTCTGGCAGCCGTAGTGATGGCACTAGGACTTTCCTAGGATTTTCAAGGCTGGGGAGGGCTGTGTCGTTTCAAGGCTTTTTCCCTTTCCAGACAGCATTGCCAACTTAGTTCCCTGTTGCTTTTAAGAAGTAATAGCCAATTCAGTAAGGTGCTGTTGACTTCCCCAAAACTAGCCAAGGGAAAGTTCCACTATCTCTAAAATTTATGCTTGCCCTGCTTTTCTACCAGAGGTACCAGGTGGCAGAGCTGGACGAAGATCTGGAATATACTAAAGTGAAATTACTCTAACTTTATGCTTGAATTCTTGGCATGAATTCCCCTTTTGAGGAACCAGTCCCAAGGTTAGCTCCATCAGACTGGGTCAAAACTAATAGAGAAAGGAGCAGGGCAGAGAACCTATGAAGTAAAGCTGTAATAAAATCCAGTATTCCAATACCTTCACCCGCAGCAAGTTATGATAACAGCCACTGCTCTGTATGAAGAAATAAACAGCTTTATGTTACTGACCTCTGTCACATATAGCCATGAAATCGGAGTGCAACTGTAGTTATTTGCTGCTTTTTAGATATTCATTTCTCTTCCCCGGTGCTTAAGAGGGCTAACCGAAGGCAGCTTATACTAGATTAGGCTTCCAACACCTTCATGCATTATAGACTTCCAAATACAATTTTTCCCTCTCAGAAGGGGAAAGTGTCGAGTCATTTCTTTGAAAGATCTGATGGAGGTTATTGCTCATAAAAAGAAAAAAGGCAGGTTCAAGGCAGGGCTAAGCGAAAGGCAGGCAGGTGGCTGCAGCCCCGGAGACCAGCTCCCGCGGCTCCCTGGGACTTGAGGTCCGGGCTGCCCTGCTTTGCCCTGCTCACCCTTCCCTGGCTTAAATCAGCCCGGCGCTAGCAGCTTATCCGAGATCATAACGTGGATTATCAAGGGCTCATCGGACGGAACCGCGTGCCAGAAATAATTATGGCTTAAAAAGCAAGAACCTGGCAGGAAGCGATTGTCATTTGTGAAGCCAGTCCGTTTAATGGAGAAATAACCCGCGTATTACAGTAGAGGATAATTTGGCAGTTGCAATTTCGGCGGCTCAGAGACATAAAATACAGTCTCATCAATGTGTAAGATTAGAAGTAATTAGCCCCTATATGGTAAAGTCATCACTTAGGAACTAGACTCCATCTGGGGACTTTTTGTAAGGATGCCTCAGGGACAAGTGAGATGGGACCTTTGACTTACATGATTTGGAAGGGACTGAGACCTAATTAAATCTGCAAAGATGCAGTAACTGCGGTAAAAGGGATTTTTAAATATGAAACATATTCCCTTTCTCTAAACAAACAAGGTATATTACACTCTGGAACAGTAAGAGTATTAATCAAAAGACAGTGAGCAAACAGCTGCTCTGCGGCTGCCAAATAGGAGATGATACAGGATTACACAGAAATGAAGAACACTTAATAAGAATTGAAGAACATTAATAGTTCTTTTTTAAGGGTAAGGTTTCATTTAGTTGTGGAGAAAACCAAATGCACAACTCCCATTGTAAATCCAAGAGAGTATGTTTTTTAAAAATCTGTTTGTCCAAGCGCATGTTGTAATAAACGCTGATTGTCTTAAATAAATAAAAGTTAATTCTCTTGCAAAATAGTATACAATTTACTTTTTCACTCATTACAAAAATCCAAACTTGCAGCTTTTCAAAGAGGGATACACAAAGCTATTATATTTTTGCTACTGACTTCCATCAAGCACTTACCATCTTCTGTTTTCTTAAAAAGGCTTGGCACTTTGTGCTGGAGAAATGAAAAAAATTAAGTTAGCTTCTCAGCAATGATTGCCTCATTTACATGATCTATCTTCTCCCAAGAAGGAAAAAAAAAAATAAAAAAAAATCACTGTATGCTATTAACATTTTTCTCCCATAACTCAATCCTCTGCATTTTGTCAATGCAGAGCTGGATCATTAAAGCCTGGAAGCTAAATGGAAAAGTATTTTAAGGCCATGAACTAAGAGTGGAGCAACAGGAATATACTGATCTCAGAGAGAAAAGAGCACTGAGATAAGACATGTAAGTTTACACGCTTCATCATACTGCTTAAAAAGACTAATTAAAACAGCATTGAACTCATATGTTGGCAAGTCAACGATGGAAGAGGTCGCTACCATCCAGCCAAAACTTTTAGTTTCTTTTTTTCTACATTTGTAAAACAACCACTTCCCTGGGCAGCCTGTTCCAACATGTGATGACCCTTTCAGGGAAGAAATTTTTCCTAATATGTCTCCTAAACCTCCCCTGAGGCCATTTCCTCTTGTCCCATGGCCTGTGACTTGGGAGAAGAGACCGACCCCCCCAGCTACCCCCTCCTTTCAGGGAGTTGTAGAGAGTGAGAAGGTCTCCCCTCAGGCTTCTCTCCTCCAGGCTGAACATCCCCAGCTCCCTCAGCCGCTCCTCACCAGACTTGTCAATCTGGTGTGTTAATCTACCATTAAACACCTGTGACATTATACAGTCCTTGGGGTCACCTGTGGAACTGTGAACTCAATCCTTATTTCAGCCAGACTTGGCAAGAAGATATCAAATCAAGCCTCCTGCTATAAGTACATTATGCCATACAACACATCCACACTCAGCTGCACGACTACAAACATGTTATTAGCATGATGACACGGACCACTCACTTAACAAAAAAGCTCCAGACAAACCAGCTACGGCCAACAAAGAGGTCACCATCTCATCTCCCTGGGGACATAGAGAGCCATCGCCACCGAAATGCTGCCCTTCTGAGCTGTGAAAATAAACCAGTCACCAAAAGCATTTCAAAATATAATGCTTTCCTTTAACTACAGAGCACGCATATGAAATGGCTTTTACTCTGCACAATAGGTTCAACCTCCATTTGGGCCGATCCACACATCATTTCTGTGGATATCCATCTGTGCATAATGCAGTTCCTCCAGCACCTATATTGAAGAGTATCAGGGGGATCTTTCTTTACAAGAGGAAATGTTGCAACCGTTTACTCTGTTTTTAGCAGAAGAGGGCGATGAGCTTGATGGCTAGTCAATCACCATGAGAAAAATCAACAACAACCTAAATGCTCAAGTATTTCAAGCCTTCAAGTGACCTTTCAAGAGGATTTCAGTTTGAAAACACAGTATGAGGAAAAGCTATGGATTTTGGAATTCATCTTGTATCCAAAGCCTTTGCTAAATGTCTCTTAGAGATTGCTAGAAATGTAAAATAAACAGCAGTGGGGATCAAAGCTAGGAAAAAATGAATTGAGGAAAAGGTGAGCTGGTGCCCAACCAGTGATCTGGGTCAAACAACATATATAACTATTTGTCTTTGATTATGTGTGTTGGAAATGCCACTCAGCTTTCAGAAAAAGAGCGACCTCTCCGACGGAGGAAAGAAGAAAAACTCCTCACAGAAAAAAAAACAAAAAACAAAAAAATAGTCCCACCCTAACAGAGCAGTCCCTGTGTAGGAAAAGGTGGGCAAGAGAAGGAAAGAGGAGAGCTTTATGGGAAACTCTGGGGACCAGGGAGGAGGCCTGCAAAGAAAGCCTGGCTCCATCTACACCAGAATAGAACAGCACAGTTAATGCTTTTAAAGCTGAGAGAGTTTTCATTGTTGTTTCTTTTTCTCCCCCTGCCCCCAACTAAAAGCTGAAGAAAACTTGGTTATAAAAACCTCTGCATCTTTGGACAGAGCAGAGAGGGAGAGTCTTCTGTAAAAGAAAGAATAATTGGAAAGAACAGTCAAGACAGGTAAGACTACATTTACACGTGGACCATAAAAATAACAGCCCAAACGATGCTAACTGCCTGAGTCTGGAAAAGCACCCGCAGTGCAGAAGTAAACCAGAACGCCAGCTTATTTTTTAAAAAAGGGATATTGATATCACAGGCATCTCAGAAATGTGATGGGATTAAGATCAGTGGACAATATGAAGAAAACCCCCCCAAAACAACAGTATAATTTACATTGAAATGGCAGAGGACCAGGCTGACAAAGGGGCAGAGCCAAAACCCAAGGAAAATACACAGTAAACTAGTAAATGAAGTACCTCAAAATCTCCTTAAACTCAATTTTCATCCTAAAACAGCAGAAGTATGTTAAGAACCAATGTTTTCCTGGAATGGCCCAGAAAGGGGACCGTTACTGCAAAATATGGACACTAAATAAGTTGGGACTTGTCTACAAAAGTCAAAAAATAAGGTAGAGATCTGCAAAAAGCACAAACGGCTTTTGTAAGATGCATGGGAAGAGGTATGGGGGGATGTGAAACTACTGGGTAGATACACAGATCTTAGAAGGTATTTTTTCTGCACAACACCTAATTAAATGGTGAACCCAATTGTGACCAGAATTGGGATAACGAGGTCACCGGATTCCTGCTCTGGCCCAGTGCTGCTGTTCTGCTCCTGGCACAGGGACTCTGTAAGAGACACTGTGGGCATTCCTCCAAAACAGTTCAGAAAATAAGATTTTTAAAAAGAATGCAAAGGCGGTTTGGGAGTAGGCTTTTTTGTTGTTGTTTTGGGGGTTGGGGTGGGATTTTGTTTGTTTGGGGA
>VZRU01012166.1:63297-78109 GCA_013398155.1 Pedionomus torquatus
TACAGGTAAGAGTCTTTTGGGTGACCTTGAAAGCCATAATGACACTCAACTCCTACACACAGCTAGATGGTATGGCTGCAAGTATCCATGAATGCAAGCAGATGCATCTAGATTAACCCACCTTCCACACAAAGACAATCCTCATGAAAATCCCCCCCCCCTTTTAAGGACTAAATTGGTCAAATAAATCCATTATACAATTATTTTAGTATGTTTAAATTGAAAAAAAAAAAAAAAACAACAAACCAAAACCAAACCCACAGCAAAAGGAGTTTGTAGATGCTGTTCTCTTTGATGTATATTTACAGAGGAATTTGATGAATTAATGAAACAGAAACAAGTTTAGAAGTTCCACTTCAAACTTTTCTGTGCCAAAACAACACGCACAGGGCTGAAAAAGAAATCTCTGTTCTAAAATAAAAGCTAAGCTGTTTATTGAAAAAATAAACCAGCATGTTCGAAGCTTTTGCCCACCCCGTACTTTGAGAGGATCCTCAGGAGAGCGAGGTCATAACTTTCATAGTCTGTATTGCTGTTAGGAAGCAATGACAGATTTATTGTAAAGATTTGTCAGCAACACAGTGAGGCCACTGTGCCCCAATCCACAGAAAATACTCATCTACCTGTAACCCTATCGCAATTGCAGGCTAAACATTTCCTTCCCCATCCCTTTGGCTGGAGAAAACATGCATTTACCTTATAAAGCTGTAATTCTGCATCAACATTCAGCTAATTGGAGGTTTACTGTCATTAATTTAGATAATATACATTCATCTTACAAAAAAATAGCTTCTAGCAGCTTCTTTAATTTAACCTTTCTCGTAGCCTTCTTTTTTAACTGTCAGCCAGCCAGCGATTCGAGGGCTCCCAACTGACCTCCCGGCCCCAGTCACGCCGGAGCAATCAATGGTAGAAAATTCATAAACCAGATTAAGTTCTACAGCGGCCGCTTTGATGAATTAGTGGAATTTGTTCCCTTTAGCGGCTCGGAGTTAATCTTTGATTTTTAGCTGAGTGCACCGGGTCGGAAAGAGTAAACCAGGAACGTGGATTTTTTTTTGTTCTCCGCATAACCGTACTGGAAATAAATAGAGTCCCAGTGCCCATTGCAGTACAGCTGACTTCTAAAGATTTTTGCTGATTATCTCTGTTACCTCGTTATTTAAAGCGATATGTGAGGAGGAACTGCCCATGACGAAGTATTTCTGCATAAAATTGGAGATTATTACATTATACTATGATATATAGTATATATATCACGGCATATGTAGTATATATACACCACGGCAGAGCGAGGCGCGGCTGAAGATCATTTTTCCCCCAAAGTGAAAAACAACAACTTCATCAGCTGCAAATCACGTGACATGTTTTGTTCAACATAAAATTATTATTCCCCGTTTAAATTAAGGATTGCAAGGGAAATCCATTCTGAGCTTTTCCCATTTCCCTCACACACACAATTTGGCTAATGAACCAAGAAACCAATTAGTGAAACATCTCAATTTATAGCGGGTTGAGGTAATCTTTGGCCAGGGCACAGTTAAAACTCCTGCACTGTGAAAAGAAGACTTTTCATCTTCAGAAAGAGCACTGTGGAGTTAATGAACCTTCCTAATACAAAGCATTAGTGATGACACTATTTGCCCAAAGACAGAGACTTCACCTCTCCTCGGGTGACACCTACCAGGAAGCAGCAGAATCTGGGTGAAACCTCCAAGCAGATGCAGCACTTTCTTGCTGTTGGCATTTTGTGGATCCTGGTGCATTTTGGCAGATGGATGTGGAGTCCAAGAGGCTGGATGTCTATACAGAGGTATAGGTTTTGGAGAAGCTTCATTTTCACGTAGCAGTAGTCCTCTTGTACAACCAGTCCCCTCTTACCACCACACCTCAGTTTTGCATCCAGGACATTGTACCGAAGACTTTCTCCCAGTTTGCAGCCCTATTCATGGGGCTGGGCTGATCTGAGCCTGTGCCTTGTGCATGGCTGAGGAGATGGACTCAATAGAGACCACTTTCCAGCTTCAGCGCTGACCCAGGGGTGTCCTCTGAGGTGCCCTGGCCCCATGAATCAATGGAAAAGTCCTCACACTTTAAGAGACAAGAGGTGTGAAGATACAAAGAGAGGAGGCAGAGGGGAGCTCACTGAGACCAGCTGATGGGCTAATGGGGAGGACATGTCTCAACTCCCACCTTCTTCCCAGGTGTGGGGACCCTCAGCCCAAACCCACCCCTTCACGTCAGGTGCTTCAGCTGGTTTCTCCAGTTATAGGTAAATGGCTCACTGAAGGGCTAAAGAAACAGATGGACTCCTGACCTGAAATTCACGAGTGCGTAAGTATATTTTCCCAGTTCCCAGACGAAACCCATAGCCAGGCTGGAGGCTTGGTCAAGTAAAAGAACAAGAGGGTTCATGGGATGAAAGAAAACACATAAAGGAGTAGGGGAGGCGATCCACTGCTATAGGGAAATCTTTGCTCCAGGAACTGCTCCTTCACTTTGCACTACACAAAGTACTTTAATAAAGTAAATTAAAAAATAAGAACAAAGAATACAACCCTAACATTCCCTTCTGCTGCTACAAAACCAACACAGGTGGCAGTAAGCCCTGTAACACAGAATATACCTTTGTTTGCTAAACCACATTTCTTCCACAGAGTTTCAATCCTATTACCACCTGTTTCTTATTGTTATCAGCCTTGGTTAAATTGATTAAAGATATATTTCCTGGACCAGAGATGCACGGTACACAAGTGCAAGACTTGCATCAATTACTTCTCCCTCTATTAAACCACATCAAATCCTCACAGACCAACCTAGGACCCCAAAATATTTCCCACCTCCCAGCCTTCCTGCCACTTCTCACCCACCTCAGTCCTCGATACCACCTGTGACATCCAGAAGTTAAATCCAACCCCACCTCTTCACACATCAGTGTGAACTCCTTGCGTCTAAGTGGGGTCTCAGAGGGGGAGCTCACCTGAGCTGGAAGAGGGGTAGAGTCATAGGGTTATAGGGACCTCCATAAGATATGCAATTTTTTTGGAGGTGTTGCCTGCATGGAGGTGTTTATCTCATGCAGCTCAGTTAAGTACTATGATGGCATGTGAGAACAACCCATCCAGTATTCTAGTAGCCCTAGGTTGTGCCCTTCACTGTTCGGGAATCCCAGGTTTAGAGGAATTTCATTTCAACACAAGAGCACTTCCAGGGATGATCCTCTGCTGGTGCCCTCTTGTGCAATCAGCCTGTGCAAGCCCTTGGAGAAGGTGAGAAGCAAGAGAAACCAAGCCCTTACACTGGACATTTAACGAGTCCAAGAATTGGACACAATTCAGAAGTTGTATATAGACAGATTCAGATGGCTACAAACATGGAGTGCAAGAAATAATTTGAACTACTCAAATATTATTGAGCTGCAATCAGCTGATCACTTAGGAAAAAGACCAAGAGTCATGAACAGCTTAATGTAAACATCTTTTCAGCCTGTGAGAACAGGCAAAAAGGAAAACAAGTATTAGGCTGCATAAGAAACTGAATGCATTATGGAAAGTACAGTAGCAATAAGCATATTCTAGTGGGAAACCAAAGTACTCCGTCTACTGTTGGTCTTGTCTGTAAAATTTTAAGGAGACCTAAGCTGCTTAAGTATATCTGTTATTTTTTCAGCCCTTAGGTACCAAGTGTTCTTATAGCAAGAATTTGGGAATGGGCAATAAATATGGAAGGCTTTGTTTCAGTGCATCAATAACCCCAAATTGGCTGAAAAAAAAAATATATTTAATTAAAATTCAACTAAGAGTTCCTCTGAGACTTGGGCTCCATTCAATGCTAGGTGGTGGAAGTCAGCCACTTCCTTTTTCCTTAGAATAGCAAAGAAAAAAGAGAATGAATTTGACTTTATTTACGGCAATGGTAATATTATGAGAAGCGTGAGACCTGGTAATTGAGTCAGGAGTAGAAGTGGAAGTCTCTGGTGACAGCCTGTAATTGTCAGAGCTCCGGCTAAAAATCAGCAGACATGGATTCAAGTAGTATTTTGAATGCCTGGGTAGTACCGGAATCAAACCTGGCATCCAGACCTCTAGAAATTTGCTTCTTGCTGCATTTTGATCCCTCCACTTTAATGCAGCAAATATTAACCAGAAAACTGTATGGGTAATTCTTCGTTTCATGCTAAAAATATTTCATCTATAAATGCATAAAAAATTCCATCCCCTAGCAACCATGAGATTCCTGAGTGAAACAGTGATGGGAAAGACGGGGCTCCAGGAATGTGAGAGTCAAGTAAGGATTCTGTGGGTGTGAAATTGTTGGCAATTACGTCTGATCACTGGCTGCACATGGTTTTGCTGATCTCGGTCACATTTACTGTAGAAACCGGCCTGAAGTATTACCGAATTCCAGGAGCCCTGATTAAAATAAACTGCATTCGACGTACACGTGGTGCAGAGAGACTCTCGAGACCGGGGAGAGCTCTGCATGAGCGGGAAGTGTCAGACACCAGAACAACAACAAATTAAAGAAATGAATCGTCTCCAGAAATATTATTGCCGGTTTCCAAAAACACGATACAACAGCGTTGCTACCTGAGGAGCACAGAGGGGAAGAGAAACAACATTAAAAGTAATAAAGCAGAATTCGGGGGTGAGTAAGAGGCAGAGAAGCTCACTGAAGATCCAGACTGTAAATGAGCACAGATGATTAAGACTAAGTCATTACACAGGAACACACTGTGTTCATCTATGGGCTGGAAGGGTTGGAAACATGTTCATCTGCGGGCTGGAAGGGTTGGAAACGTGCTCATCTATGGGCTGGAAGGGTGGTCCCAGCAGACAAGAGCCCCTCGTGCTCACTCTTTATCTGCTTCTTGCAGACCCAGGACAGGACTTCATTTACCAGCCTATAAAACACAGTCAGGAGCACAAGTTTTCCTGCAGCTCACTGAGCCATTCCTTGGGTTTTTGCCCCCTGGCTCTTTTTGGCTTCCCAAGCTGGATGAGCTCCTGGAAGGAGCCACCAAAACAGCTCCCCACCTCTGCACAAGTCTATCAGCCCACATTCTAAGCCCTAACTAAGGCTTCCCACAAGCATTCCCTGTGCATTCCTATTTGTTACGGGGGAGGTTTGCAGATAACAACACAATTTGGGAGTCACAAATGTGCCCCAACGAGGAGCTGGGGTCCTCGCCCTGTTGGAGCCCTTGCACCCTCCACCAGCCTTGCAGGGTGACAGCAATAGATGCTACTCAAGAGGGGGTCCCTCTCCCAGCCCCCTGATGAGCCCCGAGGAAGAAAAAAACCCTGGTTTTATGGAAGAGGGCTCAGAGACCCATTAATAGACCCTTTTATCTTTCCACCTGCAAGAGAAAAGGGACCTGCAGTGGTGTTTGGCTGGCGTTCTCACAGCCTCCTCCCACGTACAATAACCGAGTCAGCCCACGTTTCCCCCAGGAGCGAGGCAGATGAAAGCGGTTGCTGATGGCTCCGCTGCCGAGGGAGGCTCTGGCTTTGGGCGGCGTAGAAATTGCCATCAACCCCACAAAGAGGAGTCGAGAGACCGACGCGGATGGCTGCCCGGCAAACGTGGTCTCCCACCTCCACAGAGGAGGCAAAAAAGAAGATGAAACCTTATTTAATGGTCCCGTGTTGCCACCGTGAACGTGGGTATCAAGAAAACGATATGAGCGTGGTTGTGTCAGGGATGACTCCCCAGGCCAAGGATGAATTTTGCACTTAAGGCAAAGCTTCAAGCCCTTTGGGTGAAGAACAGAAGGTCTTTTCCCCAAAACATAAAAGTACTTATCCTTTGAGCATAGAAGCACCTTCCTCCTATTTTATTCATAACCTTTAGATTAATTCACTGTTCTAAAGTGCTTTTGTAGGTGATCTCATGGTGGCTTCCTTTTAAAAAGATTGCTTTTGCAGCTATATTGCTGGTTTATATTTTGAAAACTCAGCTACAAGATTCCTCAGCTTTTCTGGGGTCTCTGTGATTAACGTACAAAATTTCTGTCTCCCAGGCTGCACTATCTGCTTTTTTTAGTCATGCTGCTACGAGACGTTTCTCCAAGAAGGTGATTTTCCCTCCTGCTCACCATATCTTTGGCAGAAAATGCATTTTAATTATCTAAATAAGTATAGTTGTATTGTACATCAAATATCAGTAATAATATAAGGCAGTAACATTATGTCTGCTGTGAGGAGTTGCAGTAGACATCGCTATCTGTAATATTTCGCTGTGATGACAATTTGATTTAGCTGTGCTTTTAAATTTTTGCTCAGCAGAGTGACTAGCAAGCACCAGGGTCTGGCAAGTAGGTTTTTTGGAAAAAGTAAGGACAAAGACAAGAATTGTCCTCTGTGCACCTTCCCAAACACGATGCAGAGCTTTCATTGCCTATGGAGGAGCCCGTGGAGCCACAGTCCAGGCAGATGCGCTGCTCCTAGGTCCAGATTTACCAGCTTTCTACCAGCACTCAATGAATGTGATGTCCTTCGCTGGGTTTCTCCTCCCAGCCCCATCTCCAGTGGTTGTCCACGACTGTGTCCTCAGCTTTCTGCTCCTTCTCTGTCTCTCCAGAGCATTATCGACCCTATTTTTAACGAATTCTACATCAACTGGTATAATATTGAGAAAAACTCTTTTGTTCACATGTGCCTTATATGTGTATATTTTGGGTAGGACATGCTTCTGTGAGCATCAAAACCTGCTATTTTTTCTCCATTTTGCAGCTTCTTTAATATGAATAATTAAACTTTTATGCTGATTGAGTACTAATGTATCCCAGCATTTCTAGATGTAATCTAACCTAAACCAGCTTGGTTTTATACTTTTTTTTTTCTTTTTCTCCCAAAGGATTTTACAAGCTGCAATTGTAGGATGATTAACATTAAGCCCTTTCTAGAGCAGTCAGTAGAAGGCATATTGATAACTTCACTGCCCATTCCAGTGGTACAAAAGAGGGAAATCTGAGCTAAGCACAACAGCTAAATGTCAACTGATAGAGGAAATCCGTGGGATGCTTGGAATGCAGTAAGTGTAGCCAGTGTTCCTTCTGAAGTGCAGAGAAGTAAATAAAGATATTTTCTGTGATTGCAGTTCACATTGCTCCAAAAAGTGTACTCTTTCGGAATGTGCTAAATCTAATACCTTGTGCTAAATCTAATACCTTGCTAATCGAGCTATGATCTTCATGAGATGCATAATACCTACAGTTCTTGATGTCCCATTCACCTGCTACCACCAGTGTCCACGAGTCACCAAAAATAGTCACAAAAGGAAGCAACCAATATTAAGCCTCTATAGGCAGAGATGGGCTCCTACACATTGTTAGTGCCCAGGTTCACTTGTGCACTGGAGGATGCAAGCATAAGGCTCACATTCATCTTCATTAGAATTTTTAGTGAAAGCTTAAGAGAACAGTAGAACAAACTAATCTGTAAAGAGAAAATACATATTAGCATTTAGATTAACAGTTATTATCTCCATTTCCCATCACCAGACAGCAGCGAAATACACGATGACAGTTTAAGATTTTTTTTTTTTTTCCCCAAAACTATTACAGGCTCCCTGAATTCAAAGGGCTGGGAAACACTGGCCTGTGAGCTCAATGGCACTGGCCCTGACGTGTGCTGCATATCCTCAATACATCTGGACTCTAGCTGGAATTAAAATTCATATTGCAGTAGCAATTAAAAGACAGAACTAGGTCAGGAGCTGTTGTTCAAGGCACTACGCAAGCAACGGAAGAACCAAAAAAAAAAAACCCAAACAACAAAGAACCCCGAAGCAAGCAGCATTTGCCCTAAAAATTTCAGCACTGAGAAATTCAGAAATGTGAAATAACAAAACGAGGAGGATAAACCAGGAAAATCGGAGTTGGGGTGTTTCAGCAATGCCATCCTACGGGCTCACCTGCTCACCAATGGATGGCTCTCACCACTCAGGTTGCGTTATGACAATTTAATTTTGAGGTGAGGAGAGGTAACGACTGAGCTGGCCATGCTCAGCACCCACCAAGCACCCAACGTGTTCGCAGCCCCACACGTGTGACACGTCTCTTTACACCTACACACAGCCTTGTTTGTAAGAGTCATTTCTGTGGCTGGAAGATTTTTATAAAAGAAACCATAGCAACCCTCCCAAATCTACTGGAGCAGCAGTTAACAATTTGCTCGGTCCATTCTGGTAGGCAGCTTTTTCTTTTCTCCCATTAAGTTATGTATCTCTGTCCAACTATTTTATTCTGTATGGAAAGGACTGTAGGAAAGACACGTCCTATGGTGTATCACACTCACTGTGACAACACACACCATATCATCCACATCCAATTCTAGATGTAGGAAGGGAGAATGAAATCCCATGGCTTATATTCTTTTGTTTTTTAAAGCCATCTGAGAAATTTTGCGCTGTCACCTGCAGGTGAGCGTGGGATCTCACTGCAGAATTCTCCTCTGGTTTTGCAATGCTGCATAATATTATTGACAAAGGTGAGAACCCACCTTCAATTTAGTGGGTGTCTCATTTTTGTTCACTCAGTCACATGAGCAAAAAGGTGGCTGAACAAAATTTTAGCTAAGCCAGAGCCAGCCACATTGTTATTGATTAAACCATGCTTTCAGTATAATTTAGCCTCAAAAGTTAACGAAAACTGGCTACACAGGATAAAAGTACCCTCCTTGTGGAAACTTGGTGGGGGAATATTGCCTGTTAAAAACTGGTGTTCCTGGGGGGAAAAAAAAAGTAAAAAATTTCAATCAGTTTCCACAATCACTACACATCAGAGCGGTGGGAAGGATTGATCAGCACCCAGGAGCATCTGACAGCTGTGAATGGGTTTCTTTCATCCCCGTGGCTGAAATGCTGGATGTGAGGCGAGCTGTACCAGCACCGCGCTGGCGACACGGAGAGGAGAATGGGCTCCTTCTCCACATCCAAAACGCAGCAGCTGGTGGCTTCAGAAAAAAACAATAGGCAGAAGAGTTGCAGAAAGTAGCTGCCCACATGAGACCACGGGCTCTGCCTTACCCTCACTTCCCATTGAGGATTTCCAAGCCAAGCCATGCAAGCTTTCTCCCCAGAACGCCCAGTTGCTGTGTAGTCAACCCCCCAGCTTTATTTTACACGTGTGCAGCAATAAGAGACATAGATAGAAATAGAAGTCTGGAATGACAGAAGTATAAAAATACATACAATCAACTAAATTCCAATCGTTAGATTTGAAACACAAACCTGAAGGTACCCATGAGGACTGTAGCTAGCCTTACCTTCTGCTCAGTCTTCTGATCTTACAAACACTTATTTATTTTTTTTCCATATGGTTATCCTGGGCCATACCACAGATACAAGGAAAACTGTACCTATATTCTCTTAATTCTTCATCTTCCAGAAGATGGCCAAAGTAACTCGGAATAGCTAATTTCATCACTATTTATTACATATTTGTTCTGCACGATTACTTTCTCTGTCCCTTATACACCCTGCACTGGTGGTCTTTAATCATCAGGAAAGGTTTATATAAAGGCAGAAGAGGTGTATTTTTTGTTGTTTGTGATACGTCCCTTTGCAGAACCCTAATTATTAATGGTAGCACACCATCAAGTCAGGATACACATTCAGCAAGGGGCTATGTGTGCTTCGCAGGAAAGTTTATGCAAGTTCAGAACAGGCAGTGGTCATCACCGTACGCCCGACAGTAATCTAGGCTGAATTTTCCCAGTTACTGCTGGTGGGCTGCCAGGTGTCAGCCAGTGCCACAGGAGGGGGTCACCAGCGCGATTTCTCATCGAGAACAAAGCTCTTCCGAGTCGTGTTGCCAGGAAATGCAAAAATAGCAAAAATGAGAAAGTGGATGCTACAGAAAAAAAACACCGCAGCATCATTCAGAGGAATCCACGCAGATCGCTCGGCTTTGACAGCAACTGAAAAGGTTTGATAAGATTCACCCACAGCTGGAGGGAGGTACCTTTCCAGCAGTAGGTTAACTCCTTGACCAACTCAGGAAACAACTAAAGACTTGCTTGAAAGGTGACATATTTCTCCCTGGGGCCCCTGGTGCCTCAACACTGTGGAAGTACCAAAGACTTTCCAACAGTTGTTCGTTACCGTAGCTGCTAGAGTCCAGTGTCTCATAATATTCCAGTGTCTCATAATATTCCAGTGTCTCATAATATTCCTAACGTAGCTCCTCTGAACATAACCAAATTATACTTAAAAAAAAAAAAAAGAAAAATCAAGATGTTTAACCTTTGAAAGCATACCATTATGCTTTCCATATACGTTACTGCTCATAACCCTGCAGATCATTTTGAAAGACACCACTGTCAACTAATGAATGAAAATGAACACACTCTTCCAGCTAATTGCACTCGCAGCGCAATACAGCAACTCGCACCGTGGGTAAGTCAGTCCTTCAAGGCTGTGAAATACAAGGTTTTCAATCAATATTTTTTACATGTCTATTATAGCAAATTCAGGCCTGGAAGAGATGCTTCATTTGTCAGTCGTGGCTACATGACAAGGCTGTGGCATGGGCTCTGGATGTGCTTTACAGCTTAGACTTCTTCAAATGCAGGTTATAAAAACAGTTGCTTCCTGCCTGTTAGTAATTACTGTCAACCGTTAGATGACAGTTCAGTAGTTGTCATTTAAATATATTAAGGCTGACATTCGGGTTCAGAACTTCCCTTTCTGTAGCTCTGAATGATTTCATCATCTGCAGTTCAACTAGAAAAGAATCTAGGGCTCTTCATCATCTGCAGTTCAACTAGAAAAGAATCTAGGGCTCTCTCTTGCTTCCAGCCCACTCTTCTGCTCAAGAAATCAAATCTATCTTGGACATCACTACCACGTGCACGCACAAGATGCTCAAGAGCTCAGCTAATTACTGATATAATTACCCCACTGAGAGGGAGAAATGCTTTTTCCCAAAGAACTATGAGATTCAAAACTTGAGGATGAATCTTTCACACATGAACCGTGGGAGTACGACTGACGTGTTACACCATCAGGCAGCCGTGATTGACCAACGCGTGTTGCACATCAGCGATGGAAACCTGAGAAAGGTTTGGGCCCAGGACCACACACGGAGGTTTGAGTGTGACAGTCCTCTGCTCGTTCCTCCCTCTCTGGAGAGATACAGAGACAGAAATGTCATGTGAAACAGGACCAATGTTGTATGAAAGACAAACAGTCTTGAAACATGCCCTGGGGAGGTACCAGCTCAGGGTTGGGCTAGATGGCAAGGAGGGTGAGGATGCTACTCCTACGGGCCTGGCTGCTCCCAGACACAGAAAGGGATCTACAGCAAAGGAGCACATGGAGAACAAGTGAAAAACCTTTATTTTAAGAATTTCATATGCATTGCAGCTTTATCTGCGCTGCTGTCATATCAGCTCAGCTTTTCCCCTTAGGAACCACTATGCAGCTACTAATAAGCTTGCTATTAATTAAGGTGGTTATGTTGGTTTAGTCTTTTGTCAAGGTTAAAGACCAAAACGAGTCATCCACAGTGTCACGTGGTCCTCTTCTGCTGCAGACTCTTTCCCACTCACGCACATGGCGCTGCTGTCCCCGGGGGTCAGTTGTCCCCAGCTGTCCTACACGCAAGGGACGTGGCAAGTGTCCTGTCACAAGGACATACTGGACCACGGGACGTGTCTCCCGCTCCAGGCTCCGTAGCCAGGGACCAAATCGCCCTACGTGGCTGTGCCCCGGGGGGAACAGCAGAGTCAGTGGCTGACATCCAGCCAGCGCTCAGCTTTCCCAGGGTCACGCTCCCAGCCTTTACTCAATCCCCACGCTGGCTTTTCCAGTCTGTCCGCTTTCTCTGCCACCTGCTCCCAGACAACTGCCAAACTACAGCCAAAAAATTCCCTCTGCCTGTACTTCAAAACTCACCTTGTATTTTGTGTGTTACTTGGGCTTAGAACTGGGGGCCGGTATTGTTTTAAACAGCCCATTTTTTTTTCAAGCTTTGCCATGGAAGCCCTAAGTAGGGGACAACCTCAGGATGCTGCCACGTCAATGCAGCAAAGTCCATCAACCGTAGCAATGCCCACAGCCAGGCGAAACAGCCACAATGTGCTGCCTTTGTGTCACCAGCTCCCAACAGCAGCAACATACATCTTACACAAAGGAGGGAGAGCTGCCAAACCACAAAGAACCAGCTCCTACCACTGCCCTCAGAGCTCACACAGGAGCTTCTAACCCAGGGAAAGAGTGGAGACTATGCCTCCCCCCCGGCCCTCTGCTGTGGGTGGGATGCAAGGAGACACGAGCATCCTCTACTGAAGAGCATTACAAGGATGACATATCAGGGATTAAAGAAAACACATCTTATTGTACGTTGTTTGTATGCACATAGGAAAAAAAACAGGCAGCTCCAAATCACCACATGCATTGGGTTTTGACAGAAAATGAGCTCAGCCACTCTAAAGCACCTTTTTTGGCCAAGTTTTAAAGACTTTTCAATCAATTTGCATGAACAGCCACCTTTAACATTCCCAGTAAGAAGTAAAAATTAATATGGGCACCTGACCTCTGCCCATCTCCAGGAGATGCTTAAATAAAAAAAAGCTGCATGTGGTTTGCTTGTTTCTATATAATTCAACATAGGAGAACAAGTGTATAAAAAAGTACCTTGAAAACTGTGGCTATAAAGTTCAAGTTAATCTGCAACCCACACGTGTGGGGTTCTCCAAGGATTAGGAATTGGGACAAGATGATCTTTAAGGTCCCTTCCAACCCAAACCATTCTGTGATTCTGTAACTGACCTCACAGGCAGGGGACAGAAAGGGACTTGCCCGGAGAGACTTCATGCAAATACAAAACACCAAGGATCTTTGCCATGCAGCGAAGCTGATTGAGGAACAATTAGCTCATTCTCGAGATCTCAATGCAACCAACAAAAGGCCAACAGGTACTTAACACCACCTTCACTTCAGGGCAAGCTTCGCATACCATCTGGAACTGCCACCTATTGCATTTTTACCTCATTTGTATTTTGACCCCTATTTTTCAGGGGGCACACAAGAGAATATTTCCACAGAGGAAGCATCTTCTTAACCCAGCGATGACTGAGATGGTAGTAGGCAAACATTTCTGTCCACACCGCCACTGCTGGCATCCAGCACGAACACGGGCCGGTGGCTTGCAGAACACCAGCTCATGACTATTTATACCTCTCAGCCCCCATTGTACCAAAAGCTCTTAAGTAATTAGTTTTCCCTCATTAACAGATGCGCTGCCTGGGGAAGGACACACGGGTGGCTACAGGGCAGCACCGTATGGTCTTGGAGCAGAAAGCTCAGAGGCATCAGGTTGGGCTGATGAGGAGGGTAACACAACCACAAATGCGTTATTCCCAAGGCAGAACCGCAGGTGTTATTTTAGCAAGATCAGAGACCACAACAGCAATAAAAATATTCACAGGATGTTACCACAAACCCCACATACTTAAATACAAAAGATGAACAATATTTATCAACATCACTCTTGCGGAAAACCAATGTACCTTCTGAGACATCAGGTGCCGTAGTGATTTTTTGCTAAAGTTGCATCCCATCCTGAAAGAAACAAAGTTTGTACACCTCATGTACCACAAAGTAATGGACAGTCACCAGCCTGAGCAGTGCTGTTCCACCCCACGCACATCTCTCAAAATATATGGGGCTGGCACCTTCTTACTGACACATCTGATCCATTATTCCATTTTTCTCTTTTACACTTTTAGAAGCAAAAGAGTCTTTTGGTGAAGCCTGATTTAATATTATCACTAATGCATTCAAACACATCACTAAAAACTCTGTTGCTAAAATTACATTACAGAAAGAAACAGGTAAAACCGACGCTGTTATCTCCTTGAAAAAGATGGGCCTTTTGCTACAGCACCTCTGATGGGAGTCTATTGAAACCAACAGGATTACTTACGTGACTAAGGATTACTCCCATGATTAAGGAGGGCAGGATTACATCCATTGTTTGCATATCTCCTGTTATTTACATATCCCTATTTTCTCCTCTGTTTTGTTGTTTGTTTTTGCTTTTGTTTTTCTTAAAACACAGAGCATTTAATTACTGTTAGCACTAGATATCGTTATGCTGTACTTTTATCCTTTCAAAATTTGGCTGTCTTTCAGATGTCAAAGAAAACGCTTTTATGATCAAAACAAAGAAAACAAAGTAGAAGCAGCAGAGTCTGGACTATGTAATTTAAAGGAAACAAATACAAAGAGGGAAAGCTTGTTATCCACAAGCAAAACTTCTTCAGGATTCATTTCATATTCACGCTCCTACCCCTGGCCTCTGCTCTTGGGAGCTGATTATTTGTATCAGTTTTTTAACTCTGCCAAGTAGTGAGTTACCTGAGAATTCCCAGGCAACGTTGATGGTATCGCTACTGGAAAACAGCAAAAATCAGACAAACAATTGAAACAAGTATTAGAGGGAGGTATAGTGATAACGAGCGATACAGCAAACCCGAGCTTTACACCTCATTAAGAAGTGATAGGTCCAGCCTTAGTACGTCACTGCCACATGCTTTACATATAAAATGCATTTTTTTTCCCCTATCCTTAGGAAAATTGGGTAAGTTAGCAAGGCTTTTCAACTATTTGATGCTACAAAAGGATAGTTAATGCATAGTAAGAATGTTCTGGGGGTCTCAGTTCCTGTGCCCAGCCCAGTCAGGCAGGTATTTAGCCGAATAAAGAGCAACAACACAAGTTACAAGTCACAACACGGAACCAACATTTCTTATGAAAAAAACAAACAAACAAACAAACAAAACCCCACAAACAAAAAACCAGC
>VZRU01012166.1:90620-156017 GCA_013398155.1 Pedionomus torquatus
CCTGGTGCAACTTGGAGCCATCACCCCTTGTCCTGTCATCTGTAACTTGGGAGAAGAGACCAGCCCCCACCTCTCTGCAGCCTCCTTTCAGGGAGTTGTAGAGAGTGAGAAGGTCTCCCCTCAGTCTCCTTTTCCTCAGGCTGAAAATACAGAGATAAAGCCATTGGTCTACCTGAATACCCGAGGAGGGTTTCAATTTATCTCTGATAAAGCAGAGGATCCCCTAAAGCTTCTGGAGCATTTTGGCTGTGAGACAGGAGCAGCTGGCCCTTCTCTTTGCAACCTTGCAGCATCTCACCGCCATCACAAATCTTCCACTTCTCCTGTTATTTTAAACACACCCTTGACATGAATTACTGGCGTTTGCCATAGAGCGGGTGGCTCCGGTAGATGGTTTCATAGGCGAGTTTGCAACCTTTTACTGCAAAGCAAACACTGAGCTGACATTTATTACATACTCAGCCATGATTTGCAAGAGGGAGTTTCCACCTTGTTTAGGGAAGATCCCATGATACGAGTTAGCTTTCAGAAGCTACTCAGACTGATAGCATAGAAATTAAAAATAGATACATTAAAGAAAGAATAAAACCCCTCTACAATTATTTGGAACGTACCTGTAGCAAGGTGCAATGATAGCCAGCCCTGGTCAGGTATCAGATCAGAGAGATTATTCTTGCAAGTTGGGTTAACTCTGGTTTAACTCACTAGCTGAATAAAACCACCCTATCTTTTAGAAAAATAATTCAAACAATAAGCTCCCTCAGTAATGTAGCAGCAGAATTAATGCATGAAGAGCAAGCTGCCCCTGAGTGCCAAGCACACACAGGTACAAAGGTTTCTGAGACTCTTTTGGGATGTCACACGCATTGGTGGAAAAAAAAAATTGAAAAAAAATAATATAAAATTTTAAAATGAAGAAACAGCAAGAAACAGCAAGAAAAGGCAGCGTGGAGGCATTACCCAGGGCCACAGGAGAACTGTGCAGTTGCCCAGAGGCAACGGGTTCTGACATCTCAAGCCCTTCTGCACCGAGGGAAGCAGGAGGATGAACGTGCCCTAGAAACAAAGAGGGGCTCCTCAGAGGGACCGCACACCACTCTAGCATCGCTTTCTCATCCTAATGGAACCAACCTGCAGGACATCAAATATTGGCTCACTGCTCTGAACAGGAGGGATAACAGGGTTATTAGACAGAGCCATACCTTTAACTCACAGAGCGCGTTTCCTGACATCGCTTCTCAGACTGTAAATTTTTTGGTTTCTAATGCCTTAGGTAAGGGAGGAGAAATGCTATTTCAGATTAGAAAAAAATAGCTGCAGCCACCATATGTATCAGAAAAGGAAAATAGACAGTAAATGCACAAGAGGAAAAAAATAAAGCTAAAATAGAAGGGCAGGAATACCAAACTATAGTTTATAGTATATACTTATAAATTTAAACAAATATATTTATAAATTTAATCTATAATATATACCTAAGATACCTACATAATACACAAATAAATTACACAAAGTGAAGAAAACAGCCTTGAAGAGACTTTTGGAAACAGTTTGGGTTTTGCTTCCCAAATGGGGAAAAAAGAGAGACATAAGCACTTCATCACAAGTCAGAACAAAACCGTTTCAGCTCCAGGCTACCTGCCCCAAATTCTATTTTTCAGCAAACAAAACTGTCACTCTAGAAAATTGCCTTGTCTTAGACATAAAACGCAATGAAAATTGTACACTGAGCATCAAACTGTGCTGACTTCTGGAGCACTGGATCTCGCCCAGCGCAGCAGCAGATCAAGATCTGAACTTCTCAGCATCGCCTTACAGAGGTGGGATGCTATTACACAAGTTGTGTCAGAGCTCCGATTTGCTTTTATCTAGTGCTGTATTTCCAGCTCCTTCTCCTGATAACAGTATCTCAAGGATTCTGACTATTAAAGTTATCTAGAAGTGATAATCGTTTTCTCTACAGGGAGTACGTGATACACTTCCTCCCTGTCTCTTCTCTCCTACCATTTTCCTCTTTGTTGATACCTCTCCATCCATCTCTGCATTTTTATGCCAGCTTTACCTCCAGTAACCTCATTCTGTACATCTTAATTTTTCAAGGCACCCATCTTTGTCCATTAATTTGCCTCCATCTGCAGCATGACCTCGTTTCACCGTAGGGTGGCCATAAAATCCTCTACTATTGCTTGTTTGCTGTCCAAACACCTGCTGTGCCTTCCCATCCCACTCAACCTGCATTTTGCTTCGCTTCTCTTATTCTGTCCCTCCCCTGCTTTATACGCTGACACTTTTTGCCTGATTATTTTATTTACACATACACCTTTGCCACTCAGCTCTACCATCTTTGCAGATTCACCACTTCAAGCTTCACTTTAAAGGTACATAAGAAAATTTTGAATTTTTACCCATTTCTGGGTATAAATAAGGTGGGAGGATGTGTTACCAAATTTGTGTAGACAAGCCTTTTTAATCTAATACCACTAATATGAGAGAGTCAGCCACTGCAATTGCAGTTAAACATGGAATTAAATGAGGACAACTTTCCAGTTTTGAAGGACAATTTGAGGAATCGAGTTATCCAGAATTACCTCGTGCTTTGTCACGTGAGGGTGCTGCAGGGGTCAGCTGAGACATCTCCAGGTCCAGTACTGGGCAAACAATCTTGCTTCTGGTTGGCATCCCTCTGCTCCCACAGCACAATGTGAAACTACGCTGCACTGCCCAAAAGGCAAAAGGATCCCCAGTTCTCAAAGAAAACAAAGTCTGACAAAATATACATTATTAAAAAAAAAAAAAATAAAATTCAAACCAAACCCACAGCTCCTCGCACCTTGTCTCCCAATTATCATCTGTTTCTCCTTTATGGTCCAGGGAAAGCTGAAATTAGGCTTGAATCCCTGTAGGTGCTGGTGCAACATCTTCTCGGGAGCACGGGGATGCAAAGAGAGGCCGGCAGCTTCCCCTGCACCAGAAAGCTTTTGGTCAGTAAATTTCTCATGAATAAGCAAGGAATTAATCTTGCAGCAGGTGCCAAGCCTGCTGCTTCCAGGTGTGTGTCAGGCCCAGGTGAAAGGCAGCTCAGCAGGAACCAGAGGAACATGCCCTTGCCAGAAGATCGTGCTGCTGGAGCCCCGAACAGGAGGCACTAGATCACTGTGTGCCCAGAGTGTAATTTCAAAGCTAAGGCAAGCCATGTGTTTTCAGCCCTGATTTATCCGCAGGCTACTCTAAATTAATTAGACCAGGAAGCCCTCACTTCACCTTTCCACCGGCTGCAGTACAGAGATGCCTGGAGTTGCAGCCACTCGCAGTTTTCCTCCATATGGTGACAGCCAGCATCTGTCCTCCTGACTTGGTCGGGACCTTGGGGGAAAATTCTACACCTCTCCAGTGAAATCCTTTAATTGCAGCCTAGTGTGGTCGCTCTCTGGATCAAAATCTCCAGGCACCCCACCTGGCTGATCTCTCCTCCCAACTCCTCTCTTGCAACCCAAGGGGAGCAGGAGCAGCTGCAGTTTCTTCTGTCCTCCTTACACCTGGTTTCTTCTATTCTACTTACACCTTTTGAGTGGCAGCTGAACAGCCTAAAATTTCCTAGGCTCTTTCCCAGACAAAAATCCTCTCTTGATTCTCCTGGTCCATGTCTGAGATTCATCTGCTCTTGTGGAAAAGGAGGCTGTCTGCAAGGAAGAGCAGTAGCCTAGGGGTAAGATGTCTTCTGCTAGGCAAGGAAGCCTACAGCAGATCTTGTGGACTTACCAACTCTTAACTTCCTTGGAAGAGTTCTTAGGACTAAAGGATGGGCAGAAACCAAAAGACAGTGGGAGAAGATCAGGAGATTACATATCACTCCAGTCTTGAGTACACCCTCTTGATGGAGCACCAGAAGCCCTGAAGAAGTCTTTCTCCCTCCACCTCTCTTCATAGCTGCCATACAGGCTTTTATGTCTCTAATAAAGCCCATACAGGATTTTATGTCTCTAATGGCACTTAAAAAATGCCTTGATGGAGCACCAGAAGCCCTGAAGAAGTCTTTCTCCCTCCACCTCTCTTCATAGCTGCCATACAGGCTCCTTCCATAAGACAGCTGCCAGTAAAGCCTCAGAAGCTACAGAGCAAACTTCTACACAGAGCGTGGAAACCTTAATACCCTGCACAGCTAATGGCAAAGGAGACAAACCCAAACTCCACCACAAACAGCAACCCTGCAGCCCAGCTGCTACCCCAGCCCTTTAATTACACCTCTTCATTAAGTACAACAACCCGCAGCTGTTCTGGTTCTCAGTTGTTTCTCATTGGTTAAACGCTCTGGATGGAATGAAAGAGAAATAAAATTAAAAAAAAAAACCAAAACAAACAAATGAGAGAGAGAAAGCTAAAGTTCAGAGGAGCTCAGCCCTCACATGCCCGCTAACATGTCTGCACTCTGGGTTATTCCTGAATGTCAAAATAAAGACTCTGAGTCTGAGCTTAATAATTTCCCTGGAGCGCCATTGTCCTGCAGAGACGGTTTGCCTTTCAGTTCTCGGCTGCTGCCAAGGGAGAGGTGAGGGAAGCGAAGCACTTTATTTATTGAGTTGGTTGTTGTAACAATTTAAACTAAGCTCAGCATCACTGGCTGCTCCTTTCAGGTCGGTTCCTGGAATTAGTAAGATTTTCCTTTAGATCTGCAGAACGGCGTCTCCCGGCTTTTATAACGCAGCTTTGTCCCGGCTTCAATTATACATCCTCTAACCTGAGAAAGGATTACTCCATCTTTGATATCACAATTAAAATGGATCAGGAGGGGGAAGTAACGATTGATCCTTCAGCCATTGTGCTGATCTGCTGAAAGTGCTGACTTATGCCCATGAGCAAAACCAGTGAATCACAGGGATCAATAAACAGAGCTGGAGCGGTGCAACTGCTGCGGGCTGCGCAGTTAGACTTGTACCGGCAATTACAGAAACTGGGTTGGCTTTACAACTGCTTCAACAAATGCCCTATTACCCTGATTTTTTCCTATGAAAAAAAAAAAACCAACCAACAACCCAGCCCAAGCCCTTAAATACCATTCCAATTACCAAAGCAGTGTACTGGGGTGCTGCTTTCTGCCTTCCTAGAGCAAAAAAATACTACTGTTGTTTGCTAAATGCTCATCCTCATTTCCATTTTAAAGGAACAGGTCTTAAGATAGCTGTTCTTAAATCTAGAAAGTTGGACGTGTAGTGTAGAGAAGGTTTATAAATGAAGAAATAATTCAACTTTTTGTTTTCCCGTGCTGCAGGCAGGCAACTAAGTGTGATCGAACCTCACAGTTAGTAGTTCGGAAAGTCTCAATGTAGGTGATCACAACTGCAAAATACCTGATGAATTATAAAAGAGGCCAAGGGACAGATGGCGATAGATTTTTATGTCTCTAATGGCACTTAAAAAATGCCTACAGGAGAAGATATTCTGCTCCTCTTCGCTGTGACCTAACTGAAAGAGATCTTAAAGTAAAGGTTAAAGGCGGGAAGAGGAGGCTTTGTGTTAAATGCTGAGTATGTCACACTTCGGAGAGTGGGCACATCCTCAGACACCTTTAATTTACGTTTTTCCCAACTGTAAAATCACAGCACTAGGCAATGATGTTGGTAATTGTAATGTGTGTTGGCTGTGAGGCAAAACAGAGAGAGGCAAAGTATCTTCCTCTCTCCGAGATCAGCTTTGCGAGTCAATATTTACATCCCTGTGCAAGAGTCAATACCAAATATTTGGGATTAATTTTTCAGTGGTAAATATCAATACCAAATATTTGGTTAAAACATCCCAACATCCCAAATATTTGATAAAACCCAATTTTACTGCCTGCAGGTCAGAATATAGACTGTTAATGTTTTAAAAAGCATCTTTAATTTTTCATGTGTTATTTTGAGATTAAAACCCAAGCAATTTATCACTATATTTTTTAATTGAAACTGGTGCTTCATTTAGTCCAAATTTGCAACCCATGACAGCCTTTTCAAAGCTGATTCTTTTTTTTTTTTTTTTAAATCAGATAATAACCCAATAAATTATTTCAGCTTTTCCTTTGTGTAGGAATTTTATCTATTGGTTTTAGAATACAAGGAAAGCTGAATATGAGGTCAGGCTCCACTGAATCACAGAGAAGAATCCATTCATCTGATAATCTTCCCCTCTTTGTTTTTTGTTGCTTTTTCATCTTGCTAATAAATGTCATGCATTTACCTGAAAATATTGCTGTGAAAGAGTTCACTGCCAAAACTTCAGGGTAGTGCTGGATATTATACCCTATAAGCTTCCACGACATGGAGCTCATGGTAATGGGTTCTGTTGATTTTTCCCACAGCAGAAGATTATGTGGTTTTAATGGAGTATTACTAATATGGCTACATTAAATGCCATTTAAAATCTCTTTCAAATTGGTATTGACCGTGTTGAAATGGGACTATGTAGATCTCCCTGTGATGGGACATATGGATGAATATTGTCTTTTCATCAGAGGCAGAATTTTCAAACTGATACAGAAACTTCTGGACAACATTATCATATTTTCCTAAGTGGATTTGTCTTCCTATACAAGGGAACTAAAAATAGACTAGTTGCTATATTAACAACAACAAAAAAAAGGCTTCTAAGTAATTATCAACTACCACCACATGTTGAAACACCATTTGGTTCCATAGCTGTTTCAATCAATACACTATTTATTTTCAAATAACCGTGCACTAAGGATCATTAGGACATATATCCCATAAATACACATTAGCCCATTATCGACTCCTTCTATCCACTGCTGCATTATTAACATTGCACTAAAACAAGCAATCAGGCAGTAAACAGCAGGAATTCATAGCAGAAGGCAATTGTAATGAGTCTTATGCAGTAATTGCTCCCCCCAAAATATTTTTGTAGGGATGACCAGTTATTATGGGGATCATGCCCCTAGGAATTCTTTTTCTCTATGATGTTCCTTACAGGCAAGTAAATTTAGCCAATAAGCCAGTAAAGTGGGAAGAAATACAATATTTTCAATGAGCTGTACCAAGGAATGTACACAAGACAGTTAAATTGTACTTTTTATCCAGGCATCCAATCCAGGAGAATGCTGAACATCCCTTCCAAAAAAACCTATTGGTTTAATCCTATAAATCCCATTTCTGCAGTTGCTCAGTAGCCTAGAAAAGAAGCCGACCAGCCAAGCACCCCCTGAAAGCTGAACTATTTCCTCTCCATCCTTTCGGTAGTGGAGCACCGGGGGCCGTGGTGCCGAACACGTGGTGCCATCGTCATGCAGCTCATGCAGGGAAATTATCCTCCTCCAGTTTCGCAGGATGACTGATGGCTTCCTCATAAAGGATGATCGACTCAGGGGCAATATCGAAGGCTGTGGTGGCAAATGGCCAGGAGCTCGAGGGCTGCACCTAATTTGCATGTAAATTTACATCAGTTTTAAAGCCATAAAGAAGTGCAGCGGTAGTACATGAGTATTTCTAGATAGGTTTAAAAGCGTGCCATGTGATCACCAGGGAAAAAAAACTCTGGATGTCACCAGCTTTGTCACCTTCCATGCTGGGTTTGGGGTTGTGCCTCAAACCCTCTGCTTTCGGTGGCAGGTGCTCAGCATCCCCCAGGACCCTCCTGCTGGAGCAGCCTGAGCTGTAAAACCCTGCTTCCACTCTCTTCATCTTAATGCTGTTTATCATAATTCCACCATCCCATCATCAAAGCCAGATGTCACATCCCTCTGCAGACCTGTTGATATCAGTGCCCAGAGAGGGGCAACCAGCCTCAGTGATACAACAGCAATAAAATTCTCATAGAATCATAAAATCATATAGTGGCTCGGGTTGGAAGGGACCTTAAAGATCACCTAGTTCAACCCCCCTGCCCTGGGCAGGGACACCTCCCACCACACCAGGTTGCTCCAAGCCCCATCCAGCCTGGCCTTGAACCCCTCCAGGGATGGGGCAGCCACAGCTTTTTCAGGCAACCTGGGCCAGGCTCTCACCACCCTCACAGTAAAGAAGTTCTTCCCCACATCTCATCTCCATCTCCCATCTTTCAGTTTAAAATTATTTAAAATTATGTGGGTAGAGAGACTGAGTTTTGAAAATGCACCCCCATGCATACAATTTATAGTAGCTAAGAATATCATGAGCAAATACGTACACACACACACACACATACATTTATACACATATGCATGCCTTCATTGCATGTGCTGGCACCGCTCTGGGAGGATCAAGCCCATTTTGCAGAAAACCAATATGATTTTCAACAAGTTAGGGGGGCAGGTGAAGGGGGTACTAAGTGGAAAATTCCTGTGGGAGGGAAGAGAAGAAGGGGAGGGCAGAGGCAGGTCCCTGTGCCAGCCGCTCTGCAGAGGAAGTACGTGGGAAGGATGAGTTCAAATATTTGGATTTTAGGTTCAGACTGAAGAAGGGGATAACACAGAAGGTTCCTGGCAGCCTGAGGCCAGAGTGGACATCATCTGCCTGCAGGAGCTGCAGTCAAGGTGATCTTCTGAGAAGCTGCTGCCGTATTCGCTTCGCTTCCAAACCTTCCATTCATGCTCCTGCTGTCAATAAAAATCCCTGCTTGAATAGATAAGCCAAAGCCCAGTGTCTCATTAAGCCTGAGAATTCAACCCTCTGCTTCAAGCTCTGTCCTCCCACGCTACTTTATATCATTAAGAAATATTGCCCAAGCTGATCCACTAAATCCTAGTATTAGCCAGCACAATTAAAGCTAATACGGAGGAAAAAAAATAAAAATGAGAGCTATGGGAGCTGGTGGGACTTCTCAGCGGTGTGAGTTCCAGCTGGGGAGCTGAGCGGTGCCAACGTGCAATACCAGGTATGTCACCCACCCGGGGTCCACACTGGGTCCACACTTCCCAGGTGGGGAATTTAATGGGTGAGGTATCATAGAAACACACTCAATGCAGCTGTACAGCACAATCTTGTATGAATAATGTTTTTTTAGTTACATTTTCTTAAATGAAGTGAGTGAGAAAGGGGCTGTTATTGGCAAACCCAGCAACGTGATAATTGTAACACCCCCGGGTATTTAACCGAAAAGTGTACAAACAACCAGTTAGAGATGGATATACTTACCAACCCTAAATCATTCTATTTTAAATTGCTTAAGAAAATGCTCAGAGTTTCTCAAGATGAATTGTGGAATACCTTGAAGTGAGCACATAAATCCCAACGCTGTCATTCTTTTTCTCCGAGGGGTCATTAAACGCAGCATCCAAAACAGAGTCAGGCTGTTGTGCTTCTAGGATTTTACTACTTTGTCAGACGGAAACTATGCGACTTCTGAGTTTCAAAACAATGTCCTAAACACATTAGCCATTAGCAGGGATACTTCATGAGATTTGCAGATAAACCCTTAACAGAATACGCAGTGATTAAGTTAATTTAAATGATTCATCTCCACCGCAGCCTGTTAGACTTGTACATAACAGTCATTTGCATAGCAATAACAATCTCCATCTATCCACCCAGGACAGTTTTAGCAAGATATTCCCAACCTTAATAATGCCTGCTCTCATTTGTTTCTTTTGACTAATACTTCTTGCCAATTTAGCTCATCCCGAGAAACTGAGCAGGAGATCTGGCAGAGCCGTATCCACTTCGGCAACGCCACGAACGAGCCACTCAGCAAGGGCATTACCGGCCCGGCTGGGAAGAGCTCTCCCGGCTGAGGCTTCGGGGTGAATTTTACTTCTGTGGCATCGCCGAAATTGGTAGGTGGCCAAGGTATTAACATCAGCACTCCACTTTCACACATGCATGCACACATAACACAGGCAGGGGGGCCGGCAGGAGCTCTTTAACGAGCCCGGTTCCAAGGACCGGGTCAGTCTGCATTAACCCGGGATTTAAGCTCCGATGGCGCCTCTGTGGAAGCAAACTGCTAAAGGTGCAAGAGCAGATCCTCACATTCAAAATAAATAAAAGGAAAAAAAAGATAATAAAGCTCTGCCAAGCGAATCCTTGGCAAGTTTGTCTTTTCGGGAAGATCTTATTCCCTGCCGCATGGAGCCCCTTGGCCAAGTCGGCCGCAACCAGGAGGTGATACCGCAGGATTGTGTAACCCACAACCCCCCCCCCCCAACCCCAATAATTAATGACTAATTGAAATTACTTCTCCTGAACTGATCGAGAGCCATATGGATTCAAACAGATTTCTGAATGCTAATTACGCTACATCATTTTCCCAATTATTTTTAAAATTGGATTATGTAACGGGAGATGGGATGTTTGAAGCAGCCACTAACGAGCAAATCATGCATAAAAACTTGTTTGTTATGTCGGTGATTGAACGAAATAAGGTTGCAGGCGTGATGGCGTGTCCAAATAAACAGGAGAAACCAAAGAGATTCTGAGAGGAGCACAAATCCGCAAGGTGTAATTTATGTAGTTTCAAAAGCCATTTTTGGGGTAGTTTTTAAAGCCAGAGTATGTTTTTGAGTGTTTCAACTGATACTCCCCTCGCTGGAATGGCTCTAGGAGGGCAACCACCAGTTCCACCCACCAGGCTGGGAGCTGAAGCGAATATAGGCAAGGAAAAAGGTAAGCTTGACATTCAGGTGAAGGTTGGAAGGGTTGTGATCAGCAGAAACTGAAGTACCAGTAGCTCACGAATTGCAGTTTTACCAAGTAACATAGGTGCAAAAAAACCCCTGTGTTGCATTCCTGGCTCCATTCTGCTTGGCTCCCAGGCAGCCGGGACAAGAGGGACAGGTTGCTAAAGCAGAGGGCGAACGTGGTGCTGTGAGTGAGCTTTTTTTTTCTCTTTTTCTCTTGTTTTCCAGCAACGGCTAATGTTATTGCTGGGTTATTGAGGGTTTCAGAGTATTTTCCTAAGAAATGCCTATGTTACCTAAGTGACCAAGGGGCTTATAATCCATTTTCAAAAGTTGCTGAGGAGCCTAAGAATGTAAATCTGATTATCAGACAGACTCCAGTATTGCATTTTGCTGAGCGTTTACCCCAGCTCTCTAACCTAATCAAGAATAACACAGCAATTTAATTGCTACAAATAGCCTGTATATTGCAGGAGCCAAAAGTCTTTAGATTCCCTGCTCAAATATTATACAATCTGGCTTTAGTCTCTTTATACATTTCTGACTGAACACCTTTGCTGTGATTCCAGGGCATTTTGGGACAATATTGCAAGCAAGTTTATAATTCCTGAACAGACCTGTAGTTCTACCTGTCAGCCCATCTGCCCGCCCACCCACCACCTCTCTTCAAGCGGCCTCTTACTGCATGAGAAGATTCATAGCTAATTTGTCCTGGAGATTCTTCTAACACAATATCACAGCAAAGTTCAGTGCTGTATTTTTTTCCTCGTGGAACTGAGTCATTTACTCCTTGGAAAAGAAAACAACCAAAGAAATCAACAAAACCGAGCCATATACGTAGTATGTAAAGAATGAGGCTTCTGGAGCTCCAGAGCTTCAGATTTAAGTCTACGAGTAGGAAATAACACTCATTTCTCAACAATACAGAATTTATAAGTCAAGCTGTGCTTGGCTTTAAATCTATTTTTTTCTGAGTATTATTCCTAAAAGAGAAATTTGGAGCTCTTTGCATCATCTGAAATAAGCATGCTTTTATTTTTTTTTTTCTTCTCTTTAAAGGACATAAATAATAAAAAAAAATGCTTTCAAACCTCCAGATATTTTTACTACCTCAACTGACAAAGTCAGTGAATTGTGCACCATTCTTTCTTCATTCACAGTTCTCCTTACCATTTTCAGGGTCTATATTGCTACCATTTTAAAAAAATCTCCTATGATTACTGAGATAATTCTTTTCTGATGTAAGAATTCTGTTATAACTTTGAAATTTAAGTTCGATTTCTACTTTGCTACCAAAAAAGGTATATAGCAAGAAGAGAATGAAATTATAATGCACTCTGTAGAAACAATCGATGTCTTTGAGTCAATCTCCCATTTACATTTTTTAAACTCTTTTCTCTGGTAAGCCTTGAGACAAGACTTCCATAGCAACAGAAACAAGAACTAGCTCTCCATTACAATGAATGCTAAGAAAAATGCAAATGGAGAAAAGAGTAACAATGGTAGATTATTTATTTTTAAATTATTTGAATGAGGCGCAGTTAACCTCCATGAAAAAACAAACCCAACCTCAACCCTGTGTTTTTTCTTCAGCCCAGCCATAAATCAAAACCTAAATTGTGTATTCTGTTAATTGCTCTGGTGAAAGCATTCTCACCGTTTTTCAGCAGAGTGTAACAGCTGAAAACAATCCTGAGTTTGTTTGGTTGGGTTTTTTTTATTTTAAACCTGAGATCGAAAGTTCAGTTTCCTCCTGATGAAATCCTGACCCCACTGAAGCAGCAACAGGAAAGTCAAAGAGGTTTCTGCCATTAACTTCAGCAGCCAAGATCTGACCTGGAGGACGCATTTGTTTCACCACCTTTTCTTCTCTGCTCCGGTTACCCAGAGAACCAAGTGAGTGCCCAGGAAGACATCCAGAGAGCAGCGTCACTTCACCACGTTTCATCCTTAATGTATTAAAGGAAACTCTTTGCTCAGCACCCATAGCAGACAGGGCTGCAGTGACCCACAAAGAAAACTCCCTCTAGTATTCCTCCTCTTTGTTTTTTTCTTTACATTTTCAATTACATGCTAGATAATTGCATATGAAAAACCTATAAATGCATTTTGGGGGTACCTTTTACCTTATAGCTAACCTAACATCACTTTTCTTGCCTTTCTGGAAGTACTAAATAACTCCACTGTTGGAATCATTCTCAGCTCCTGAGACTCTTAAGGAAAAACACAGAGAAAAGCCATTGCTACCTGCAGTTCCTTCCCTGCAGGTAACCTCTCTGCCCTCAGTCATCTCCCTCTTGTGCCTGTTGAGTAAGAACTTGGCGAAACCAGGCTGAGGAGACCTGAAGGCATGGGAGCAGGGACCCTACAAAAGCACGGTCTCCCCGGTCAGCAGCAGGGAAGAGCTTGCTGTTGGAATGAGAAGTTGCATAAGTCTCATCTCATCTGTTGTGTGTATTTTTCCACATTTCTTTGGAGGCTTCGTTAGGGCATGGAGAAGGGGATGTCCAGCAGAGAGCACATTTGTTTCAAAGAGTATCAGGGATTGCCTACAACAACCACCTTTCCCTCCCATCAGGGAAGTCTTTGCCTGTCATAGAATCATAGAATGGTTTGGGCTAGAAGGGACCTTAAGGATCATCCAGTTCTGACTCCCCTGCCCTGGGCAAGGCCACCTCCCTCTAGACCAGGTTGCTCAAAGCCCCATCCAACCTGGTCTTGAACCTGTCACTTGGACCTGTTGAAAAGCTCTCAAATCTTCAACGCTTCTACACGGCTACCTCAGTGGAAAGAATTCCAGCCCTCGCTACATGTTTTATTATACACTGTGTGCCTCTGAAATGAAACTTTCCGTTAACCCGACCACAGGCTGGAAGGATTGGCCCACACAGGTGATGTTAAAGGAATGGGGTTGATTTACAGAATCTGCAGATGAATTACGCTGACACGCTGGACGGGTATTGCTGGTTGTGTAACTCTCACTTGTGCCACTCTATTTCAGTGATGCTGGAGTTATTTTTTTAAGTGGTTTGTAAGGAAAGATTATCATCAATATTTAAAATTCTTTTTTTTTTCATGAAAATTTAATTGCGTGCTGTGGTGATTTTAATCTCATTTACTCAGCAATCTTTCGATAATCCCCAAAGTCAGTGACCAAAATTCCTCTCGTGTTGTTTCGCTTGTAACAGCTTTATCATTTCAAAATGTTTTGTTTATAAATCCAGATTTACCTCATGCCTTGCCATTGCCGTTACATGATGCTCTTTATGTGTAAACAGTGTGTACTTCAAAGAGCATATATCATTATTAATAGTTAATAAGAGAAATGGAAATAAAAGCTCCCCAAGCTGGTCTTGTGGCTGGGACGCAATTCACTGCACTTTCTGGGAAGGCTTTCGCTTCTCTTAGCCATCTTCCCGAGATGAGATGACTCTCTTGCACAGACATAAAAACAACCCCCTATTTTTGCACTTACTGGATATGTAATCTTCAAATAATGAGTATCAGGATGAAAACAAGTCAAAGAAGTATCCTGGAGCATTTTCACCCTCTCTCACCGAGGACAGCAGTTTTTGCTTGATTAAGGGTTACGGGATCAGCCTCCCAATAAGCAGTTAGCTGTGGAATTGAATGCATCATACGTTCCTTCTCCTCTCCCCTGAGCTAACTCTGCCACAAAATGAATCCGGGATATTGATGACTTCAAAGGAACTCTAAAAACTAAGTAGCAAGCCGTGATCAACCAACATGCCGAAATACTCTGTGGCAGAGAAAACCTGTTAGAGGGGGAAGAATTACTCCGAGTCCACAGTGCTCCCCTACAAGGTGTAATGAAGCCGGGGGGTTGTATACCCACAGGACACGATGCAGCAGCTTGGGAGAGGTGAAATACTACTTATTCACATTTTTGTGAACACAGCTATTAGCTCAGCAGGAGATGCTGTGTTTAATTTATACTCGAGTTCACTGTGGGTGGTGGCTACAGGCAAATGATCAGCGTGAACTTTTGACTCAACCAGCCCCCGTGAGTCACGGGACTTCTGCGGTTTCCCTGGATTACAGCAGCTCCTTGAGGCCCCGCAGGGAAAGGTTCCCCCCAGTGCTGGGCAGTAGGCAAACATTGGGATAAACCACATCGCTGAGGCTGAATGTGCCTGTGCGCTGCATGCAACAGTCATTGCTATTCAGTGAACACAGCAAACGAGGAAGCTGGCTGTTGTCTGGTTGGGACTCAAGCAGAAGTCCTTGATCAAAGGACAAATACCTTTATATTTAGTGATTCCCTAATCATTCTCTTAAAAAGGTTTAACACCAGCAAGTGTCCTCAGTGATGGGATATTTATTTAGCTGTCCATATTGCTCTCGTCACATTAATGACATACTATTTTTCCTTCTACTTAATTAAGACAATCTTCAAAGCGACCCCTTTATAAACAAATTAGGGTTATCTGACTCAGAACTTAAAATGGAGCACTGCTTGATCAATACAATTGATTGAAGAGAGCTAAACCCATCTCTGGGTTATTTTATTTCTGCCTTGAAAACTTTTTGAATGCCTTGCTTAAGTGGAGGTTGAAGTGTGTGCCAGCCTCACAGCCTCCTACACCATGAGCTGGGCACTTTTAGAATGGGGGCAAGTAGCACTGAATAAAACCTTCAATTGGAGCCATTGCCTTTGAATAAAACCACATGAAAAGGAGTTGGTGACTCTGTCATGCTTTTAGAAAGATTAGAGATCGTGGAGAGGATGATGTCGATGACAAGACACCCGCTCATGTATTTTTAGCTTCCACAAGATGTAGTTTAGCAGATAAGAGAAGGAAACCACAGAATACTTCATCTGCACACCCATTCACTGATTTATCCATCCATCCATCCATCCATCCATCCATCCATCCATCCATCCATCCATCCATCCATCTCCCCATTCACCCATCCATCTGCTCTCCCACCCACCCATTCAGCTACTCATCCATCCACCCCTCCCTCCCCAAATACCAAGTTGTGCACTGATTGAACTGAAAAGAGTTTTGATTTATCTTTTAAAGACAGTAGGAAATTCAGATTGAGCATGTTTACAGGTGAAGAACTAGGTAGATTCAGATGCAATGGATTAAATGCACTACTAATTTATATTTTTTGTATATAGAATGAAGTCTTGGAGTCATGATCTCATTCGAGATGCTTTGATATGGGATTTTTCAGGCACGCCCTTCATTACAAATGGGGTTGAGATTGCAGTAAATTAATGAATTTAGAGAAATTTTAAATACGTCGTCCAGGACAACTTTTCACTGTGATGTACACCTAAACATTTTATCTGCATTTATTAACTTCCTAACCAGGGACTCTGCATTTCTACATACATCTCTTATGCTCACGGTATGATGTAGGCAATGTTGCATGGTACCGATTTCTAATAAAAAAGCCTAATTACACGGCAGACCTAAAGGCAGATAAAGTAAGCCTAAAGAAGGAGCAGAAGAAAAGGACCTAAAAGAAATTACCTGAGGAGTTACCAGACTCAAGGAACTTACGTCTTCATCTCACTAATTCAATACAGCCACAAAATTCATGACAGTAACTAACGATTTCGTGATAGCTGTCCACCAGCTCAACAGTGAATTTCTCTTATTCTGGAAGAAAAAATACTTAGTCATGCCTGCTCCTGAGCAGGCTTAGAAAAATACTTCTGTTTGTTCCTCACTAGTCTCTTGCTTCTCATTTATTTCAGCAGAAAAATGCACATTTTGCAGAAGGAAAGTTAGAATTTGCGGATACACTTCCTTCATTTCCAACTTCTGGGTCTAATGAAGGAGCCCATGTTCAGGCTGCTCCGGGATCCATCTCTACCTTATGCCAGTAATCATTTCAGTGTGATATTGATAACATACACTTTTGGATGGTTAATCTAGTTCAAATTTATTTGTGCCAAGATATCAAGCTGATAATTGATCTCCAGCTTTGTTCTGCAGCATTAATTAAGCTTTAGAAAAGCCTACAGATCAATTTATTTTAGTTAATGCAAATCTGCACCTATAACAACATGACTCAGATTTATCGCTCTGCTGTGATTCCCTTTCCATGCTTCAGCAATTCGTGTTTACATCTGGTTTAAGTTTTTCTAATCTAAAATAAATCAGCATGGAAAAGCATTTGATTTCTCATTTAGATTCTCAATTGCGTTTTATTACAAAGATAATATCCCTTGTCTGATTTTAAATGGTAAAATTTTTAGATTAAAATTTATGAATTAAAATGTCATCACTCCATAGTTTTTGCAACTAACCTGAGTTTTAGTAGGCTTTAAAAAAGTAAATTGGAGGTCTTTTCTACGGGCAAGAGAATATAATATTTTTTTAAATAAAGCACAGCACTTAACCTGTAATTTCACCTCTATGTGATCACTTTCAATGGGGAATATTTAGATGAGCTTTATTTTATTTTAACCTGGGGGAGACAGGGAAGGTGGGGGGAGGGCAGGCTGAAAATCAGAATTTGGTAAGATGCTGTTGCTGCTGCACCGAGATGAAATGCTTTCCTGGCTTTTCCAGTGGCTGTACCCAGACCATGTCTGTTAATCACCTTAAACTGAGACGACGCACTCATTTAGAGGTGGGGGGAGCCTTTACAGCCACAAACTGACAACTCCTTGACATCTCTTATGGGCAAACACCCCCCTCTCCTGTAGACGCCACGTGCCCCAGCTTCTCCTGGGGGTTTGAGCAGCGCAGAGATTTGTGCAAAATCACTGTCCCCACTTGTGTTCCAGCCAAGCTGGCTATAGCCATGATTAATTTCTTTTCTCTAACAGCATTGACTTCAAAGGCATTTAAAAGTTGATGGGAAAAGCTCCTCAGTGTCAGGACCTGACATGACTTCACTCCTGTGCAGCCCTTCAGGTGCGGATGGAGAAAAAAGTCAGAAAACTTGACTTGGGTCAAATCAAACCAGTTACAGCAGCATCAGGTTTATAATCTCATCTTAAAAAGCAAAAGACAGCTGTTTTCAGGTGGGTGTAAGTCCTGCAGGTGGATCTCTGCCTTACAGAGGGCTTTTGCTTTACTTTGGGGTTTAAAGACAGGGTCCATTGGGTTGAAGTGGTACCCAGGTGCCCCACCAGCTCCACCTGTGGTTTGTGTCCACCTACATGGTGGTGGTGGCGAGTTTGTGGTAGCCAATGTGGCACATCTTTTCCTGCAAAGTATTTTATGGCACTAAGGAGTCACAGCTACAAACTGTCCCTTGAGTTTCCCCGCAGTCTCCTTTGCAAAGTCTCCGCTCTCTCGAGTTGGTTTCGCAGCTTTTCAGCCCGGCTGGATCTCAGCTGCTCACGACAGCCTTTCAGCACAGCCTGCAACAACCTCAGAATAGACTCTTTTCTCCGTAACCCCCATTTTCACTTAAGGCTGCACGTTTTCCAAATATCCTTTTAAATACTTTGTGATATTTCCATAATAACCGATCTGCGGAATGGGGAAGAAAATATCTGCCCGTCTCAAAACTTTTGCTGTAGGCAATTTAGATTATCATCAACCTGCATCCGTTACAATTTGATATCTAGCACTACACGAGGGGGGGGAAATAGTTTGTAAAAACATGAGCTGTCTTTATTTTCCATTAGAGAATTATATGTACATTGTGTTATGCCAGTGAGGTACGACTTATCACACAGTTAACGGGGCACGATGCTACTAATTAAGCAGACGAGACACAAGCCAGTGGATCCACCTTTATCAGGAGCAGAGCAAATGGCTATAACATTTTTTCCCAAAGTGCTTAGATTCTGGGGGTTGCATAATGTGGTGCGACTCTGCCAAGCACTTGCTGGGAAACTGTAGCCGAAGCCAGCACTGCAAAGAGTTAAGGGATGCTTTCTGAGGAAAGTGGTGATTTTCTACTTTTTTTTTTTTGCCATGTAGGTCTTGCCTTTGTATTTTTGACTTGACCTTTTCTGAACATTTCATTGGGGTTTTTTTACAGCCCGCTCATCCAAAACCCCATGTAGATTCTGCGCTATATTGATTTTGTTCATTGTAGAAAAGGCTGAGTGAAGAAACAGAATAAAACTCAACTCTTAGCTTTTTACAACTTCCATTGGTTCACCAAGGTCAGAGGGAAATGCTATACCCCACCCTCCAAATGAGCAGTAGCTTGAGAACCAGAGAATAATATTCTGATTGTTATATACATCATGAGCTACTCTTCAAACAGCCTCCTGGTTCTAAAGAAAGACTGGCAAGACAGCAAATTCAGGTTTTGATCATTGATTTCCCACCCTCCCCTCCCCTACTCCTTGTGATAATTCTAGTCTAGATGTCAGAAGCATGTCTTAAGTGCCTGTCTTCATTTCTATCCTCTGCTTATTTATGCAGATCAATTACCAACAAGAAGTCTTATTTCAAGAATGTACTGCTGCCTGCAAAGAGCCATAATTAAAGAGTCCTTTTTTTTTTTTTTTGCATTCGACTTGAGAGAAATCAGGTACGTTATACTTGGTTTAATATCCATGAGTCAAGCTGCAATTTTATATCCTATCTGGAATTTGGGCTTGGATATATTTTCCCTAAATTAGCTTAGCCAAAGTGATAGTACAGAGTCCTATTTCTGTGTTTGAAGGGGCTCTTTTAGTATGCAGTTTTAAAGCCAGGAATAAGACAGCGAAAAAGCAAAAATTTCACTCTGGCTTCCTCTGGCTATAATATCTAAGGCAGAGGACCCTCTTTGAAGCAAGAAAGCACTTCAGCAGAGAGTGAAAGGCACGATGTGCCGAGGCAGACGGTGCGATGCACCCTCCGCTGCTCCTCAGGGACCCCCAGGACGTGGGGCAGAAGAGCCCGAGCCACGATCTCTTGAGCAAGTTTGGCATGAAAGGGCATGTTACACCAAGAGAAGCAGCAGAGAGATCTTCCTTGCCCTTTCCTCCTCCGAAATTATACTTTTCCTTCTTATTGTATAAGAACACTATAAAATGGAACACTATAAAATGTTGTTCTCTTCCTCAGCTTTTTATTGACAATTTTATCCCTCTGGAAAAAAATAATGAATTTATTTTTTCCTATTAATAAGCACATTTTTACAGTGCTTGCACAACTGCAGAAAACGGGCACCACAGCACTATTTTTTTGTCTGCTTACTCAATTATTGCTACAGAAAATAAGCTATTTTAGAAATACCTTTCAAAGTAGGTCAGGACAGAACTACATAAAACAAGTAGTCTGGGAGCATCTTTCCAAAAGTAAGTGATATACCCTGATTTTAGGGAGGTTTCTGAGGACCTCATTGGCTATACCACTGTTTTTAGAGGAATCTTAATTAGGAGTGTAAAACTAATTACGTGGTTCAGCTGCCTGCTCTGGAGCTGTAGGTGCTGCCGACAGATGGGTGTTGGTATAGAAGCAGTTGGCAGAGTAAAGGTGATAAAAGTGTTGACTATTTTTTAGCTTTTAGGGTAGATTCGTCTCCTTGCCTGTCCAGGACAGCATGTTGGTGAAGCTGCCAAGGGGATTGGTGGAAGAAATCAATGAGAGACTGAATGAGGCTGGGTTTTGGGGGGTTGATATTTTTTTCTTTCAAACTTCAGAGTGTTATTGGGCATTTTAAGATTTCCACTGATCCAAGCCTTGGTTTTTATCTGCTTCAGTTCCCTGCCTGGAAAATAGATTAATCATATTTATACATCCCACAGGAGCATTGTGAAAATGCATACATAAAAAAATTGTCAGGTGTTCGTATATCATTTAGCAGGGAAATATTGGTACCTAAAACAAACATCTGAAAGCCTTCCTGTCCAGGGCAGAGAAATACAAAGAACATTTTTCCATGCCAGCAGCCAGCAAGTAATTTTGAGAGTGAGTAATTCTTCCCTTCAGAGACAAGCACCAAACACATCCACTGAGCTGTAGATTTAACTGAAAATTTGTAGTTATCAAACGTTCTACCAAGTCAGGGGCCCGTAGGCTGATCTCGCTCATTAGTCCAGAATTTGGCATCACAGGGACCAGAAAACAGCATGTTTGTTTAATTGTTTGTTGTTTTTTTTTTTTCCTCCGATCCCTTTCAAGTCCATCCTTTCCCATTAACAACAGTCTTTAAAGCGTTTCTTGCCAGGCAGACACCGGGAATTAATCCCCCTGATGATGCTGTTTTCTGGCACATCCACGGCGTTGCCACGTCTCGCTGTTGCGTTCCTGACACAGCTCCTAAAGGCACAGGACTGCTCTTCCTGACACGGCTCCTAAAGCACTCTGCTCTTTGCTTTCCTGTTTTTGCTTTCTCCTTTTTTTTTTTTTTTTAAGTCTCTTCCAATCCTCCAAACCCTGACAGTCGTACACGCGCCTCCAGCAAATGCACCCTACACGCTCAACCCCACAAAACAATCGACATACTCTCACTTACTATACATCAATATACGTATAATTACCTTAATCCCACTGGTTTTGATCCAGCAACTACTTTGTTGACCCAATGACAGTTTTAATGTAATGACTGCTCTTGCCCTGCACGCTGGCTACATCTTCACTGCCAACCCAGGAAAGATGAGGACTTCGCTCTCCTCCGTAGACCAGCACGGCAGCGCCAGGCACAGCAGCTACCGCCTCTCCCTGTATTTCTGCAAACTTAAAATGACAATTTTGCGAGGCTAACAATTTATAGGGCTTTTCAGGGAAGCGTGTGAAAAGTTTTTTAGCGTTACAGCAACGCAAAGGAGTTCAAGGTCCTGGAAGTCTGAGTGAAACTTAATTTAGGCTGAAAAGCTCTTTGGTGGAGTTGCTCTTAGCACGTTTGCATGGGGACTAAGCCAACGGCACCCTGATGGTATTGTAGTTTATAAGATGTTCCTTTACTATAGAGGAACCCATTTGGAGGTTTCACCAAGTTCTGTCTTAATTTGAATATTTCTGTTCAGTTACCTGCAATAGTTTGATTTTTCCCTACTCTAAAGATTTGTAGAAAAAGTATTTTACTCTTTTTTCTCCAGCTCTTCAGTTCCTTTCCAATTCTTCCTGGCCAGAGTGAAACCACGAATCAAGAGAAGAAGTCTAGGCTTGGGGATGTTTTGTAACCGAGTCCTTCCCTACCTTGTCAAGTGGAATCATTGCATTGTCAAGCAAATTACATCTTCTGTTTCAGTCCTCCAGCTGTTTTATTTATCATGAGACTTGTGTAACCCGGAAAACTCCCACTCTCCTTACATCCACCAGCCCACATGTGCTGGGCTCATCCCGCAGGAGAGCCTGAACCAGGAGGAAATTTCTCAAAGTGGTCAGTTTACCAATTTTATTCTATTTTATGCTGCTATTACCACATCAGCGCCTCCGCTGCTACCCGCATGTAATGGATCGGTTAAAAAAATGACCTTGGGTGAGGACAAGCCCCCACCTCCCAGTCAAGCCCCCCCCCAGCCATGGACCCTGTGAGCAGGTTGTGCCACGGCTCCTCCAGCATCTCCTCTCCGGGCAGCTCTTCAAGCCAAGGTTATTCAAACCTGCAGTGGGAGGCGCAGACAAATGGACCTTTCAGCACGAGCAGAGCATTGACTGCAACGCGCTGCACTGCCCTTCAGGCCAGCAGGTGGGCCGACGTTTGAAAAGTGCTCTGACCCAATAATTAACCCAAGCAAAGAACAGTACGTGTCACAAAATGCTGCTTCCCCCCCCCCCCTNTTTATTTCTTTTTTTTCCCCTCTGCTATAAGATCTCCTTCTAGCTTTGACTTTAAAGCAGAACAGAAATGTAACCCTTCAGATTTCCTGAAGATTTTCTTCTTTCAAAATAAAAATCTAAAAATCCTTACCTTTAGATTCTCCTTTCTGCTGCCAAATAAGGAAAAGGAATATTTTTGCACAAAAATGTGCCTACTCATAATTTCAATCCCATTTATCAGCAAATGTTCTGTAGCAAGACATGCCTATATTGCTTTGTAGCCCTATCAGACAAGGTATTAGCAAAAACTACAGTTACAGGGGTTCTTGTGAAAAACTTCCCGCGGTTCTCTGTGCCAGCATTCTGCAAGTGGGGATTGTCACTTCGGTATGGTGTGCCATGTCGAGATACTTAAGGAGTTCTTCCTTGCCTGAAAAATAGCCTCACTGGGTGTTTGAAACTGAGATAAGGATCCCAAATAATTTATCTTCAAAGAGCTTAGCCATTTAATGTGAATTTCTATCATCCAGCACAGGTGAAATAACTTCCTACGAATTCCCGTGGCTGGTAAATTAGGACTGACTTCCTTCTGAGTAACGTTTGGATTGTGCACTAACCGCAGGTCTTCTGTCCCGACTGCTTTAGACCACCGTTAAAATTACTTGAAACTTTTAATTCTTTGACTTTGAGAAGAAAATTTACGACAAGACTGAAGTCAGAAGAAAGTTCATTAGTGCATCACCAAGCAAGCCCCTCCCTAGTTAAGGGACTCGCTGGCTTTCCGAGAGACACGGAAAGGTCTCCGAGTGCCTGTCATCTCTCAGAATAACAGCATCAATATGCACGAAGGTTAATGTCTCACAAAGGACTGGGAATCTGCATATTACATTTATCAAAAGATGTGTAAATGAGCCGTATAGGAGTCTACTACAATGCCCTGCATAATTTATTCCATGTACAATAAAACGCTGATCAGATTTCATGCATGTTTACTTTTTGAGAGATAACTGCCTGAGTGTTTGAACCAGCCATGGAATACAAATACGGTTCAAAGTAATGTGTTTATCTCCCTGACATTTTAATCTTGGAAACTTTCTTACGCTCATTGTTTTGACCAAGCGATTCTCTTTTTGTGAGAATAATCTCTCCCAAACATGAGAGGACTTGCTTTGTCTGAGACATACAGTATATCTGAAAGTTTAGAAGATATGCAGAAGGGAAACAAAAGACCCATAGTAAAAAGCATCTATGCTGTGATATTGTTTATTTTCCTTCTAGAACTTTAAAGGATAGGACAATTAATTAAATCTGAAGTGACATGTTGAAGTTTTCGAAGTAGAGAAATCCTTGTTTCATGAGTAAGTGCCAACATGCAGAGCCTCACGCTGCAGTCCCTCCTCTTGGAGCAAGGTCCTTGACAAGCCATGGGCTGCAAAGCTGGGCCCTCATACATCTATTTCCTTCTCCACACTGGTAAATGCAAACTATCTCACATTCCTCACCTTAGTCTAAGCGTTATCTAAAAGAAAAATTATATTTAAACTTTTTCTATTTCAGGATTTCACAGTGGCATCAGTTAGAAAGCCTGAAGCTTCTACTTGTATCTAAACATTCCCGATTTCAGCAGATGGACATTTTCCCCCACAATTATTAATTTACCCTCATCTTTACCTTCCACTTGCTGGTTGTCTTTGTTCTCCAGCGCCTAGCAGGTGCAGACAAAACCCTTTTCTTTTTTTCTTAAGCTTTCTTTTTTCAGTTACTCTACACAAAATTGTTTCTCACCATATGAACATCTTCAGATCGTGTCCAAGGGGATCAGAGCCGGTGTTCCTTGAGCACACATTCAGCACAGCTTGAAAACTCCTCCCTACAAGAGCTGCAGCAGAATTTCCCAAATCCTCCATGCTGGAGGGAATGCTAAAAGGATTCAGGTGGTGCTGTCGGGACAGAGGAACAGCCCCCTCTTTGTTCTCAGTTCAGGTGCTGAGAGCTCTTTGGAGCTGCTGTCAAACTTGCTCAATTAACAACATCCCCACCCAATTGCTTTCAAACCATGAGATAAAGTTTTCAAGCCAGCTGTATCTAGCTGTATCAAGCTCCAGGAGGGGTATTTTGGCATGCAGATCCTTGTCCCTGGCAGTGCACTGCCCGACCAAGTCTCTGAGAGCAGCAGCTGGCCCGTGCTTCACCCCTGGTTTGTGCTGCTCCCTCATCCCACGGTTATTGGGTATCTCCCACCGCTCTGGTTTCACAGGCATGTCCTTGTTTCACACTGAGAAAGGTGCTCTGAAATGAAGTACCTAATTGCCAGGCGCCTAGCTGTATTTTTCAGCCTCAAAACTCTGGTTTTAAATAATTATTAAATGTCTTTTAGAGAGTGTAAAGAGCACTGGAGTTTTGCAGAAAAAAACTGCAAAAGCTTTTTTCCTTAACATGAGTGAAAAGCGAGGGTGCATGTAAGAGTAGCAGTGTCCTAGCAGTTAGAAAAGGCAGGGTATATACTTGAGTAAGAAATAACTTCCTACACAGCATACATTTTGTCAAATTATTCTTCAATAAAAGAGCCTCGTGTAACAAAGGTGCAACACTGAATTTTGTATACTCTTGAATGCTTTTAGGACAGCTGAATCCTTACACACTCGCAGCACTACGTTTATATTACATAAAGTATTTTGATTTACAGCAACAAACCCTCCTCTCTTAATCTACATCACCACTGATGCTACGTTGTCTTCAAGAGGCCGTATCTTGAAGCCAGCATCGTACTAAAGCACGGCGAGGAAAAGGCCACAGATTCAACAGGTCAGAGCCCCAAGGCCAAATGGATTGTGTAGGCAAAGAAGGGTCACAGCAAAACAAAAATAGACAAGTGACACCCTGGTTAATTCCGTGTGCTGATGAAGTTGGTTATCAAAACATGACCATATAGAGGAACCAGGATTTTGCTGCCTGCTGTAGGACATAAACTGTCCCCCACCCTGCAGAAGCGACACTGCGGCTGAATTCCAGGGAGGGGGGTCCGAGGGTCTCAGCCATTGGGTCACAAGGCAGGGTTCAGTGGCAAGTCCAGGCAGATTCACTGAAACAGGCAAAATGAAAATAAAGGGACGTCATTTAAAGTGCCTTGCGAAAGAACCCAAAAAACTTAAGAAGCAAACAGAACAGCAGGACTGGCTTTCCACAGGAGCTCCAGTGAAAGGCAGGGCTTGCCTTGTCTCTGCCGTTACTGGGCAGAACTGGTTTTCATCAAAGACAGCCAGCGCCTCCTCTGTAGGGCACATCTCGTTCTCTCGCTGCAAATCTTAACACCTTGGTTTTTTCAGGAGACACAGGCATTAGTGTGCACGTGGTGTTTCTTCATCAGTTTGTAAGTGCTCACAGTTCCAGTGTGTCCAGTGGATATAAAAATGTTAGTGGAAAAATGTTAGCTGCTCATGTCAAATAAATCCATGCCACAATATAAATACGTCAGCAATGCTTCATTTTTCAAAAAGTTAGGGTTTTTTTTTTTTAGAGAGACTTCATGAGGAGGGATAGAATGACCCTAACTAGCAACCATAGAAACCATAGAGAGATAATGCTGTCTCAGGAGACAAATTTATTTCTTATCCAAATTTAGTTGGCCTATTAAGGTTTGTGGCTCCAGCAGGAGACCATCCTTGCTGGCTTATATACAAACTTAGAACTTCTAGATAATGAACGGGAGATTACACTGAACGTGTATTATATACATTAAAAAATAGAATCCCGTTGAAGCAGGATCCCTGAAACACTTGCCTTTTATATGAAAAAAAAACGGCTACAACAGTGTTTTATTCTGGGAGACCAACTGCCTCTGTGTGAGTCATCGGAGGAGTCGAAGTCAGCGAAAACATTTGTGATAACACAATGAAGCAGCAGAACAAGATTTTCCACAATGAAGGTATTCAGAAAGGGGCTGTGTGCTCGCACAGGGCTCTCTGGCTGCACCCACACTGCGCTGCGAGATCCGATGCAGGTGTACGGCTCGCTTCGAGATAGACGCAGGGCTATTTCAGACCATTTCTCATGCTAAAATTGAGAACGTACTCAGAAAACCAAACACACGGATGGAAAATACAACTTGACAGCGACAACTCATGTGAGCGGAGAAATAAACTAACATTGTTCTGTAAACCCATGAAGCTGGTGGTGTGAAAACCTCAGCGTTTCTGTGCTGGAACCATTCACTGGGGTAGACAAAACAGCCCATGGGACATTGGAGGAGTGAGGATCACCTGTGTGCCATCGGTGGTGGGGTCATAGCTTTTGTATACCTAAAGAAATTTGCTCTTTCTGACAAAAATTTTAATTTATCAAAGCAAGTTCTGTAATGGCATTGTACTTGTGTCTGTTGGGACCTACCCAGGCTGCTCCAGAGCTGCCCTTGGACTCCCGTTGGTATAGTGATTTAATTTGGAAGGGTGTCCAGGGAAAGGAAAAGAGTTTTCCTCCCCCTTGAGAGCTGACCATGCTCTTACCCCTCTGCATTTTGCACACTAAATTGCCAGGGCTGGCTACCACGTGTGAAATTTCCCTCCCCACCATGGGCTGATGGAAAGGTTTTCCCCACGAGCTGTGAAACGCAGCGTTTTGTTCTGCTCTAATTATGTGCTGGATCTTGGGCGGTGTTTCTGAGCTGCGTCCTTGTATTCTGACTCTGAGGAGCCAGCCGAGTGCTAACGTTGGCCAAAGAGCAGGGAAAAGACAGCAAAGGGATGATTTATTTGACCTCTTAAATGGGGAGAGACGCATTGCCCTGTTAAAGCCCAGCCATGTCCGAGGGGGTGGTATCGCTGCAGGAGCAGCTTCAGGGGAAAGAGAGGTTTTGTCGGCAGCAATCATCGTGTTCTCTCTCACGGAGATAAATAAGCTCTGAGTAGGGTGCAGAGAGGGGCAGGACCACTTCTTGCTCTGCATTTCATGTGCCTATGGCATGTCCGTGGTGTGCCCATTGCAGGGGTGGCCAGGGATGGCTGAGGGGCACTGCTTGATTTTCTAGACCCCCCTACACCTGCACCGGACCAAAAACCTGTGTGGTCTTCCAAACCATCCCCTCCTTCATCCTGTGACAAAAGAGCATTTTCAGGAATTTATCTTCCAGTCTCTACCAGCTCCAGGGACCGAGGATTAATCTGGTCGTTTTCTCTTGCGATGCAATAGAACTTGCAATATTTAATATACATTTAAACATTTAAATAATGAATTATTTTAAAAAAGCAAAATAAGTGCAGGTGCTGTATGCCAGATATTTATGCCTCTGAATTCTTAAGCTGCTTTATAATGAGATTTACATTCACTGCTATGAAAGATCTTCCGCTGCAGGTTATGCAGCATTTCTGTGCTTATCTGCAGGGGGCCGTGCGCATCCAATAAAGCATTAAGCGGCAGGAAAATAGATTACTCTGAATTCATGAAGTGATAACTAAGTTTCTTTTGCAATGCTGATGACACGCAGGGTTTTTTTTTCACTTCCAGGTGCTTCATGGGCATGGTCAGGTACGTGGCTTCATATAGTTTGTCACCTTCTCAAAAACAGAGCCCCTGAGGCAGAAATTACAACGAGCAGCTAGTGCTCTTCGTGATGCCGAGGTCTCCTTTGACTGTTGTTATTTAATTGCTGCATCAGCCAAAAGTCTCTTCAAACCTCCCCAAACCCCCAAAAAACAAAGGGGTCTTGTTTTTTGAAAGAACTCATAATGTGAACTGGCACCTCCCCAACACCGTGGTGCTCGGGGTGGGTTTTTTTACCAAAAACCGAGAGAGATGGAGAGGAGGAATGGATAATAATTTCCATGAGAGGGCATGAACTAACTCCTTCTTGGCTTGTTCAGTTCTGCTCATGATGGAAATCCTGAGGCATCAGCTAAGGAAAAGTAATGGCTTCTTGTCAGATAAATAAATGGCGAACAGGTCCGGTGTATATGACTACCATAAAATGAGTATGTCCTTGCTTTTTAAAGAACAGAAATCTTTAAAAACGTCTAATGCTTTTAGCATTTTGAATGGGAAATGTAGAGAATGTATCCCCTGGAGAGGATGAGCTGTAAGCACTGAAACTACTGAGTGCTCTAAAACAAAGAGATAAGAAGAGCCTCGCTCTTGCTGCTCTCATATTAAGCTCCAATTGAATTCAGCAACAGTCATCATCATATTTAGGAGATTTTCTGTCCGACCTTTTTTTGCCCAAAAATACTTTCCTTTCATATCTCTGACAAGCATCATCCTGGAAAGTCTTTGCAAACTCCTTAGAATCTCTGGAAAAAAATAAAAATAAAACATAAAAAATCTTCTGTTTAGAATCTCTGAAAAAGTTGACTCTTTCCCAAACAATTTACAACGTATTATGAATCCCAGGATGAAAAAATGACTCTGTGTTTTCCCTCAGCCAACAAAGGCATCTCTGTCACTGGGCAAAGGCAGAGCTGAGCAGATGGGGTGGCAGAGGACGACTGTTCCTTCCCGGGAAGAAGGGTTGGTATCACAGCTCGTGTTGTTCTGCTTCTGGTCTCTGGGAAAACAATGACGGCAGAGATTCAGATCCAGCTGCTCTCATTTGCTTTTGTTTGCTCTGAATTAATATTATATCGTAGTGTTTTTAGCTTTGGGGGGTGACGAAATGCAGTGGGAGGAGCGGCACTAGGCGTTGGAGCCAAACAGCTTCGCAGAACAACCTTTAACCATCTGAGCTGTCCCACCAAAATGCCTCACTGAATCCCAGAACTGGCTACAGCTCTTCATCTGGCCAAAGCAATGAAGTTGTTTTAAAAGCCAAAATTGGCTCCAAATCTGACTTCAAAACTATTTCGTTGCTGTTAGTGAATCAAACGTACTCTACAAAACAACTGTCTTTTCTGAGCTGTTACTCAAACTTCTGGTTTGAAAAGAGAGAGGAACTCTTTACTACCATGCATGGATTTAATTTTGTAACCTGTTTTAGGCACTGCTGGTCTGAGTGTATTTACACCGTGCCCACAACTATCAAAAGCATCGGGCAGACTCAGGTTTACAGACTCTTTCTCACTAAAATAAGACTTGATGGGGTGAGCTGCTGTACAGCAGGTGGGACATTCAGATCCAGCAAGTCAGGGCAGAAGACAGAATCCCACCACCCTCAAATCTTCACATATTCCACCTCAAAAGAAAGGATTAGTTATGAAAATTGTTAACTTTCTGTAATCCTACAATTAGAAGCAGAACAACGAGGGGCCTGACAGTGCAGAAACCAGAAGCAGAAAAGCCAAAGAGGTAAAGTAAGAATTGCAGCTTAATTGAATTGGAAATTCATGCACTCTTAAATCATCTCCTCTCATTAAAAAAGGTGTCTGTTTGAAGTTGTCCATTGCCCATAACTGGAACCACTCCTGAGCTCACTTGAGCTTTCTCTCCAGGCTCTGCCTCCTCCTCTTGGACCGCACTTTGTCCGGTACCAGGAATTTCAATGACCTTCGAGCTGGCAAGTCATCTCAGAAAGGGCTGATGGCTTTGCTTGTAGATACTTAACTTACTGCAAGAGTGATTTAATTTTAAATTAATTTGGTATTGTGTGTAGTAACATTAATCACAAGGACTTTATTTGTTATAAAGCAGTATAGGGTGATTAAATTCACTTTCATTTCATTGTAATTTAAAAATGAAATGAGGCGCCAACATTCAGCAGTGTTTTTATTTATGGCACTGGATGTTGTACTATGCTGCAAAGTTATGTGTCACATATTTGGGTAAGAAAAGAAGGAATCCTAATATGTAGGGGCATTAGGAACTGCATCTTGCCATTTCCTTGCCATTTTCAGTGTATTCTAACCACCACAAGGCCTTCTTTATGCAGGGGTTTAGTCATTGTCATCACAGAAGCTCATGCCTTTCACTGTCAAATTTACAGGGAAAGATGAAGCAAGTAATTCCAAAAAAACCCTCCTTTCTGCTTTTCGCTGACAATATATAAATTGTCTGCCCTACCTCTGTATTTGCGTATGCACTGGTCCTGTACACGGGCTACAGCAGGAACAAACTGACACGTGGGTGTTCCTGGCACTGGGGAAGGGAGAACTGGCTCTCTGCTGCTGTTGTTAAAGTCTAGATAAAATATTACACAGCTGGCATCCTGTTTAAGTAGTTCTTAAAACACTACTTCTTAAAGCAGGCTACCCATATAACCTTTAAAGCAAAATAAGTTGTAAGGAGCAGCAAGGATGAAAAATGCTAGAAGTAAATAATGCTGAGAAGAATAAGCTCCTCTGCGCTAGGCTACCTTAAGTGACTTGATTGATACGACAAAAGCAAGTGTTAGACAAGATAATATAAATGTAGAGCTTAAACCTATTAATCAGATTTAAAAAAACCCAACCACAACAGCATGAATAGCAGCACAGATTCATAGACTGAAAGAATAAGATATAAGACGCAGCTACAGTTGGTCATTCTAGCAGGAAATTGGACAACAATAATGGGCAGTTACTGAAGACTGAATTATTGAAGACCATCGAGCAGGGGATCGATGCTGACCATGTAAGGCCTTGTAACAGCAGTGCTACGGGCTTGACTGGAGCATACCTTTGGCACTTGGGGAAAGTGCTGGCCCTCAGGCTAAAAAACATATTTTCCCCATTCAGGATATAAGAGTCAGGGCTGTTTTACCAAGTTTTACTCTGCAATAGGATCTCTCGGGGTTATAACATCGTGGCCCGTGTATTCCCAGTGTCATTTCAAACAGGACTTCTTCGGTCTTGCTCCTTTCTTGAGAAAATCCCGTTCTAAAGAAAAAGAAACTATAAGTTGACATCAATGCTATTAAGAATAAGAGACTTGTCTCTCCAGAAGCCAGAAGACATTTAAGCACCAAACAAATCAATAAACTCTATTTACATGCTGAAAATTTATCACATTTTCTGACAGAAAATAAAGCAATGAAAAGACTGCATTTTAATATATATGAAGGATCCCTTTCTGGCTGGCTTTTTTTCGTTACTCCTGAAGCATGCAGAACCTAAGAATAATGTGTGGTCATAATTGTGGAATGACACCACACAAGCAGGTTAAACAGCTTGTCCTCAGCTCCGCTGTTATTTATACAGAAATAAAACCGTAACATAAACCTATGCGTTGCATTGAACTTAGTTTTCCTTTGGAGAATGCATTGTAAAAATATAGATTTATCAATATTCAGTAAGATATACCTCACTGAAGCAGGTAAGTATTTAGACATTAGGATCTATGGGCAATCAGAAGGAGGATCAGTGCTTAAAAAGCATTAAAATGTCTGTATTACAGTAAGAATGGTAGGAAAAAAAGCAGATAAAAGGTGAGGAAGCTGGTGGCGTTTTGTTTCCATCATAACTACAGCAGCAACATGTCTTGAAGAGAATGAGGATACCTCAACTCAGGAATATAAAATCATTCCTTTGGACTGGCAAACTATAGGAGCAAAAAACAGAAGTTCTTTTTCATCTGTAAGAAGTTGCTTGTTTTATTCTGTTGTCCAGAGGAGAACTTTTGCAATGGTTTGCAAGCATTTTACTGCCAGTGTAGTACAGGGCCAATGGTGTGGGCCCACAGTCATCACACATGTGGTTTTTCACTTACGGACTCAGTTTTGCCTGGGGCAGCAGAGTTCCACCATTCAGACTGGTGGAGCAGCAGATCTGACTTGGGCTCAGTCCAAGGCATTTAATATGGTTTTGTGCAAATCGCACAAAACTTCTTTTTATTAAGAACTCTAATAATTAACTTAAAATACCTCCTCACACATCTCTATCACTTTGAAACTTGATTGCGATTTGAAACTACTCAATATTTAAGACCTGAATCAGAGGATAATAACAACTGAAGGAGTAAAAAGACAGAGGAAGTAGCTTAGCTACAGATTTGCAGGAGATGAACAAGGTATTGCACCAAAAAGAGGATATACGTCTCTGTCTTGTACCTATTTCTTTAAGCATAATATACTCTGTCAGAATATGTTTTTTTGAGGTAGTTATGGTAATATACAACCAATCTTCCTCTACAAGCATTTTCAGAGAATCACAGAATGGTTCAGGTTGGAAGGGACCTTAAAGGTCATCGAGTTCCATGCCCTGGGCAGGGACACCTCTCTCCAGGCCAGGTTGCCCAAAGCCCCATCCAGCCTGGCCTTGAACCCCTTCGGGGATGGGGCAGCCACAACTTCTCCAGGCAACCTGTTCTGGTGCCTCACCACCCTCACAGCAAAGAATTTCTTCTAATTCAATCGCCATAACTTCCTTTGAAAGTGTTCCTTGTAACAAAACAGGTACTTAGAATCATTAAATCACACTAAGCCTCCCAGTAATGACTTTGGAGCACACTCATATTCTATTGGCAATGTCCTTTCCTGACTTCCACAGGGCTTTGTGTGGTCAGGTGGGTTATTTGGTTTGAACCCCTCCCCCAAATAATAGGAATAGTCATTATATGCTAATCATTACAGTCTGTAGCTCTCACTATACGCCAGTTGTCGTCTCACCTAGGACTTGGATTCACTTTATTACCTACTTCACGGGCTCTGGTTACTAAAGAAATAATAATTCCTATTCTGGAGAAATAATCAGGGAGTTGAGCCTTTCTTAAGTGTCCGAAATGGATTTATTTATGATCCAGTTATTCCATTTCTTCTGTCGTTAGAGATTTCATTCCTCAGCCGTGCCCATCACCTAGCAGCCGTAGATAAGGGGGTCCCTCTGACCGAGCTCCCGTAATGGAGCAGCACCGAGGGCTGCGATAGCGGCGCCAAGCAATTCTGCGGCCAAGGGATGCTGCTCCTCTGCCAGCAGCTCGGGGAGGGCAGCAATCAGTCCGCAGGAAGGCCTACAATGGAAATCATTTCTATTTTGTAAATGCGTGGGGGTTTTATTTGGTTTTGTTTTGTTTTGTTTTGTTTTGTTTTGTTATGTTCTGCACGGAATTATAAAAGCTCGTTATGGAAATGAAAAATTAACACACACCTAATTAGACACTTTTTCGAATTAAGCCATACGCCATCTGGGACAACAAACAACACACAAAGTACCGGCAGCAGCTTTGTGGTACCCTTGCCCAGAAACGGTGGTCAGAACTGTGGGACAAGAATCCGCTCTGTACTGGCAATTCTCTCCATAAGTGCAATGAAAAACTCTACGGGAACGGAGCAGAGTGAAACCAGATCTGTACGGACTTCTCCAAACTGGGCTCAGAAAGTTGGAAAATGTTTCCACACAAGAGCATTGTGGGTTTTTTAAACCCATCAGTGAAAATGTGTTTGGTTTGTAAGAAGCATCGGATTATACACCTGGTTTTCCTTGTTGTGTCAGTCAACGTGTTTACTTTGCCTACAGCATTTTCTTAATAACCTCTAATAATGATTGAATCTGACCTTTATTTAGTGCCAAGAATGGACTTCTCTGCAATCCTCTTCTTCTACTTTTAACATTTCTGGAGCAGTCGTTTCCCTGTCACGCCTCGTAAAAGAGTACCTTGCTCAAAATGAACACACGTCCCCATCTATCCGTAAAGATACGTTCTCAAGAAAAGAGAAGAAACTGAAGTTATCTGTATAAACTAAACAGAGGGATTCAGCCCATCAGATAAGCTCATAAAAGGCAGTCATGCATTCAAAATCTTCATGGGTCGTTTAATAATTAACTGGATTCTAAAAAGCCGGTTGATGTTGTTTTCTAGATCAAGAGCTTGTGCTTATTATAGGAACAGTGTAGTGCGTGTGTTTTAGCAGAGGAGTTTAATACTAGAACACAATCTGCATGTTTTTATTCTTCCCCGTGCAAAGGAAAACATTCACATGCGTGAAATCCTTCCCCATCAAACTGTCTCCAAGGCAGGATTAAGGCTCAGAAGCCTGGTGCCACACGGCCACGGGCTCCACATCGATGTGGCCTGTGCGGAAGAACGACAGCTTCGGTTCGGACACATCACAAGCTCAGGTGGTGTCATTTGATAGGAAAAACAGAAGAATAACCCCAACCGAGCCAAGCCAATACGCTTAAGCCCATAGCACTTACTCAGTAAGAAGGTGTGATGATGCTTTATCCCACTCATTGCTTGACAAAAATGAGAGTTATTTATTGTAACTCAGGGGGAGCGGGTACAGACCAAGCCCAAACCCAGGCAATTACACCAAATTGGAGTGAAGCCGTATTCGGATGATGTCTTACACCGATGTCCACAGTTGCACCTGAAAAGCCAAGGGCCCATGAGATGGGCAGGACCCCGACGCTGGGGCACCCCCAGCTCCCACCCTTGTGGTCCTGGGGAACGAGCCAGCCCTCATTTCACACTGCCACCAGCTGGAAGTCACAATATTGAAATATTTCTTCCACAAAAGCTTCGTTTTCTTCCTCTAGCACTTTCCAGCCCCTGGCCCTGTAGAACAGATAAATTTTAACCTCAGAGATCTGCTCTTAGAAACCTCATTTCTCTCTAAATCTCTCTCCCGATGCCCAGATGATGGCTTTCTCCATTAGTGCTTTGTCTTTCTTAATTATTCCCACATTTAAACAACAAAATATTTTCCAGTTTTTCAGTCAAGAGGAAAAAAAAAAAAAAACACAGTCAGGAAAATTGTAACAAATGAATATTGGAGAGAACTTAATAACAAAGAGCATTTAATGCTTTGTCTCCATTCCCGATTTCCCCAGGTCCCTGAGCCTCCTCTGCTGCACGTGGGGATTATCTGAAGGTCTCTGGGGAAGCATCTCCCACTGACCGTGGCTGTGGACCAGCCTCAAGCTACTTTTATTATCATTTCTCCTGAGTTTTCTCCTCTTGGGACAACCAATACTAGTCCCTTGCTTAAGGAGATTTCTTTAATTTAGAGATTTCCAGAAGTATTTATTAAAAAAATCAGTAATAAGAGTAAAAATAGATTTGAAACAGAAGCTTATTATTTCAATTTATTCTTTAAATATGAATGTTCCTTTTTCTTAAAAAAACCCCACCCAAACCACTAAATATCTTCAAACGAAACGAACTCAGACAATACGTTAAGCTAACCGATGAACTGCATTTAAAAAACTTACTTTAGCTCATAAGCTGTATTTGTGATCAGTATGTCCTTAATCTGTGCTCCACGTATATGTCCCTTCAGTGAAGGTTTCCATTCACCGTCATAAGTGCTATCGTTGAAGACAAAAAATACTAATCAGAAGTGGCTGAAGAGAAGGTTTTTCCATTGCAAAAGTGCATTAAAGCACAACATTTCGTGCTGTCCTCTCCCAGCACCCAGTGGGGGCAGAGGAAAGCACCGTGCACTGCCTGGGCTTGGGACCAAACCCAGGCATGAAATACCTTTTTCCCTAATACCTTTTACCATTCTCATCAAGTGCCCTTCGTCTTGAAGGAACCAAGTTACTTCTCGGGTTCCTAATTTCCAATTTGTGGAAGCGTTTAACGCCTGTAAGTGTACGGGAGTGGAAGGGAATATGCAAAGTGTCGTTACTGTGAACACGTCAGCAACCCATCCGCAGGTCCTGGAGATACCTCCCTGTCTCAAACACAGCAATAGAGAAGAAGGAGACAGGTTGAAACGATACCTGTCACATCAATTTAGGTCCTCGGCTTAGCTTCTGTCACCAACGGGCTTTATTAGCGTGGTGGGCTACCCGCTCCCCTCCGCTTGTCTGCCTGGGTACACAGACACTGAGAAGCCTTGGAGGTCAAACAATTTGCATTTCTAAGCATGTTCTTAGCATTTTGCAAAAGGGGAGAGAATTTACAGTTCTAACACACGTGGGAAGTGCGTTAGTCTACATTTGATGGAAACTTAATGGTTTAAATCTCCTTTTTTTGTCTATCTTTTATAGATAGGGTCTCCTAGCCAGGACGCAACGGGACCCTGGACTCTTCCTCTGCTCCTCAGTCCAACGGTCCCATCATCACCAGGTGACCACGACCCGTGCTTCTTCTGGACTGCCCCTGTTAGTAATGCCCGCCTCCCGAAAAGGGGCTGGAAATACATTACTGTCAAAATAAATTGTGGGGTGGCTGCTAGGGCAAAATGCGTGACAGTGAAATGTGATTTGAAAGTGTCAGGCTTGATGTGAAATGATAGAATGAGTGTGTGTTTTCTCAGGAGAGCATGTCAGAGCCACGGTTAAGGAAACCATGAACTGTATTTTGAAGAATTCTCATCCCTTCTTTTAAATCAACGCGGAGAGAAAAGTAAGCCCCTTCCGGAGATTATTCCCCTCCCAGAAGCTGTTTACAGAAGAAAAAGGCATCAGGAATCAAATTCCAGGGGAACTTTTTATTCTGATGGGGATTTTTCTTCTAGTTTAGTAAGCAGTAAGAACTCTCTCTATATCATGCAGACGTTATATAAATACTGGTCAAAATGAAGAAGCCATGCCTTCAGAAGCCTGTAATTGAATCTCACACATAATTGCACGCTCACTGAACCTCGGGCTGACGTCCTGCTGCCTTCCAGCTGCAGAAGAGCTCAGCCTCCCCACCCCTGGAGCCCCGCAGCCCACCCTCGCCCGCCCCAGCCCAACAGCCTTCGCCTTGCAAAGCCCCAAGACCAACCCTTGCCAGACCAGCCCTCGAGTCGCTCAGGTTCCCCACCTTTTCTCCAGAGTTCCTTGTGATTCTCACACCAGCCGTGAAATGCATCCCAGCCGTCCTGGTCAGATTTTGTGCTACAGCACATTTTGTTTTTTTTTTTTCTTCTTCTTTTTTTTTGTTATTTTCAGGTGTTCCCGAGATGTACAATGTGAGGAAAAACTGTCGCATGGGCAATGGCAGCTCATTTAATGCATTTGGGGTTTTCTTCCATGTTGTGGGATTTTTTTGGCTGGAATATTCACCCCTTGGGGGGGTAGAAAAAAAAAAATAAGCAGAAATTGCAATGATTTAAATGATTTATTTGGAGTGGGAGGTCTATTCAGGTCTATTGATAATTTAGTTGGTTCTGAGGGACAGTTGTGTATTTGCCACCTCATACATTTGTTTATGTTTTAGCCTAATGTGGCCTTTTTTGATGGATTTCCCCGACAACCCCCCACTTCCAGCAGTCACCTCTCAGTTCTGCAAATATTATTTGCACTGAGGGATTTTTGGGTCTCTGGTTTATTTATTCTTCACGTACCATTGGCTTTAACAACTTCCCCACAGTCATCTACATCACGCCCCCCCCCAGAAGGGGTAAAGTCCTCGTGCTGGGGTTCAGAGCAAAAGGCAACCCCCACTCCATCCCTTCCCCTCCAGCCAAGCCCACCACAGCCCTTCCCACCTGTGACAAGCCGGGCACCTCCCAGAGCATCCCAGGAGCAAAACCTTCCAGGAAGGGAACAGGAGATCACACATCAAGTCATTTACAAGCAAAAATATCATTAGAAGAAGTTTCTTCTAAAATATTGTTATTGAAAACTTCAGATTTGCAACTTTGTTCCACTTCTCCAAGTAATAAAACAAAAAGGAGTATTTTAAAGTTCTATCATTCACCACCAGGGGAATAGACAGGATGCAGAGAAAAAGTTATCATCTTTTTTTTCCCTTTTGTGTCCCAGATAATGTGCTTTCATATTGCTGACAATTTCTACAAGACTTTTCTCCCGTGTTTCTTGGGAATGGGCAAAGGAACATCACACACCGAGGAAGGACTCCATCATCACCATCATCTTATCCTCCTTCCAGCTCTTTGTTTCATGTTCTCATTGTATAACACACCCATTACAAAATTAGTCTGAGGCTGCAGCTGCCTCTCTCCATTGTAACTGTTAGGAGACTCTGATAGAGCCTAATGCATCTCATTTTATGAGAAATACTAAAAGGATTTTTTTGCCACGTCCATAAGCATTTTATTTTTAGGAGAATCATGTGAAAGCGATAAGGCAGAGTGAAATTGTGAAGGGACATTAACATTAATATTTTTCTCCTCTGTGCAGCCCATATTACAAGGTCTGGTTTGGGGGACCCTTCCCGTTAGGGTAAGGAAATATAATCTTCATCACTCTGTAAAATATTTCTGGTTACTTTGAGTGAAATATATAAAAGTTATTTTAGCTTTTGCCCTTAAAATGCTTTTTTTTTTTTTTTAAACCCTCCAGTGTCAGCCAAACACAAGAATAGTCAGAGTCCTTACTCATACTTAAAAAGAGCTGAAGCCTGATGACTTGAACACGTACATTAGAAATTCTCTGGCAATTTTATGGTTCATATATCTTTCATTCAGTAGAATGTTTGCACTCTGTTCCCCTCCCTGGAAAGAAGAGGGAAAAAAATTGAGCCACCTTAAACACCAAGGTAGGGGGAAATAAATACTTCATGAATTGGCCTCCATATTTGCTAAGAAGTAAATTATTTCTTACATTTTAAGCTAAAATAAAAGTTGGGTGAGGGAATAGAGTCGGTAGGACTTTGACATGTCTTCTGGTGCTCCTGTGCTGTATTTATATCTACTGTCTTTAAGGGTTGACTCACCCTCAAAGAATGCCCACGCTCCAGGAGACTTCAGAGACGTTTCCAGTCTTGCCCACCGGCAGCAACTGAGCACCAACAGCCCCCACCCAGCCAAGACTTGCAATATGAGTCCCCATCCCCATTTCACGGAGCGTTCCCAAAACACTCCTGGAGTAGGCCATGGAGAAGGTTCAGTCTCCAGCAACCTTAGGCATCATGGATGCACAGCTGGACTTTCGAACCTGTCTTTTTTCGGTTGAATACAACCTGCAGTTGGAAGTTATGGTGTAGAGGTCTTGCCTTCAGGCTGGAAGGGTCCAGTACGTTCTGGCCAAAGCCCCAGTCTGGGTACAAAAGGAAAGATTTAGGGAGAAATCCATGGTGCAAAGAACTCGGCACTAAGAACTGGTTGGCCACTGACTCAGTCACAGGCATTGATGTGGCCCCTCGTGGTAGAGATTTCTGTATTTAGGCAACTAACGGGTACAATGAATTAATACACTGTAGTTTTTACTGTTTTTCAGAAAAAAAACAACCCCAAACTACTCTGCCTTACCACCTTTAGATCTGTATGCAGAAGAGGAAGAGAATTATTTTATTGTTAAAGGGAATCAAGAAGCCAACAAAATGGAATTGAAGGCACAATTATAGATAAGTTCAATAGATGCGTGTGCGGTGCTGAGATAGAGTAATGCTACGGTGAGGAAAATAGAGATTTTATGTCCCCTCACTTTTCTTCTGAGATCGTGCCCATTGTTGCAGCGGTTTATTGCTAATGTAGGATTTTGCCAAAAGAAATTGAATGTGGCTTTTGCAATGGTTTTATTTGTGATACCTTGCTTTTGTTACAGGCTGCAAGATCAGACCTAATTTTTTCAAATATTATGTATAGATTTGATTTAGCAAGGCGGTTTTGCTCTGAATTTGGTTTAGGAGGAGACAATAAAAGAAAAGGAACAAATGTACAATCTGAGAACTGCACAAACAATTTGCAGTTTCACTGATCCTGGTATTTCTGTTGCACCTGAGCGGTACCCCTGCAGGAGATAAGGGATCCAGGCTTTCCGGGCAGCCAGGTTTAATGAACACGTTCATACCTTTGAGAGGGCAAATGCTCTGCGAGGCAGTACGACTGCAAACTTCTCAGAAATGCCAATTGCATTTGGGGAAGAAGATCTGAGTTAGGCATTTTTTTTAAAAAAAAAAAAAAAAAAAAAAAAAAGAAAAGAAAAGAAAAAGAAAAAGATTTTCCTCTCTTAATCCTTTCAAGTGAGGAGGAATCTTCACCATAATAAAAAAAAAGAAAAGACACATTGCTCTCCACGTGATACTCGAAAACATCTGCCATCTCCTGGGGGCTCAAGGAGAAAGAGAAAAGAAGCTCATGAAATATAAAATTACCCTGGAATCCATATTAACGACTACAGCTTTTTTTCCAGTGGGCTCCACTGTACTCTTCACCCCGCACTTTACGCCACTGCTCGTGGGCAGCCGAGGAGATGTTAAAAGCCCCGTGGCAGCACAGTCGCCTTCTCTTTTGCAGGAGTAAATCAGCAGCCAGGGTACGTCTGGAGAAGCAGCAGGGTTTGCTGCAGTGGGCGAGGATTTCTGGCAGGGCTGCTGCTGCAGACACACGCTCCCAGGGAGTTCCTGCGACGGAGACCCTCCCTGCGTGGGGACCAAGCCAGGAACACCCTTTTTGGGATTGGATTCTTGTGTTGTGTCCATCCCTCAGCGACTTCCAGTTTCCCACAAAGGAGGTTTGTGGATGTGCTGTCTCACTTTCCCAATTGGATGATTTCCCCCCCAGTCGTCTGGTACCTACAAGGAAGCTCTTTGTCTCTGGAGGTTTAACCCAAACCCAAGGGAAATTAAAAAGAATACAGTTTCTCCTCATTTAATCTTATTTTACTAAAATATCTGCAGTTGTGGAGCTGCCTGTCCTAGATAGCACATCCATCATTCTGCTTTTGCTTGGGTAAAGTTTGCCCTTAGGGATTCCCAGGAAATCTTGTCTCAAAATTACCAAACCTACCGTCATTTGAAATGACGTAGTTTGTGAGTTCCAAATCAGTAAGAATCTTCAACTTCCTTCTTGTTTTGCGCCAACTTAGCCCAGGTGCTTTGCAACTACCTAGATTAACTTCCAAGTCCCACTGAAGCTCTGCTCTTTGGCTTTTGGGGCTTCCCCCCAGGGGATGCTCGTGCAGGAGCAGCGGTGACTTTCCTCCTCGGCGTGTCTGGATCTGGATCCCACGGTGCTCTCTCGCCTGCACGGGGTGGCTCCCAAGCACTTGTGCATCAACCAAACCTCCCTGGGAAAACTTCACCCTTTTCCCACAGGACCTGCACACACAACAGGAGAATCTCATCCCATGGGAAAAGCAGAATGTAATTTCTATATCCCAGGAACCATGACATTAAAAATCCTCATCTTCCCACATCTCATTAATGGTTGACAAATGCTCTGATACTCTTCAAATGGGGGAAGAATGAAATCCTGGATTTATGACTTAATTACAATTTCTCAAAGGTCCGAGTGAGGCGGTGCCACAGTGTAGGAGAAGCACAACCGACACTCACAGCTTGACTTTAAGAAAGGCCAAAATAGGTTCTACCAGAGAAGCGCTCTCCTTACACACCCAAAGGCCACAATGAGAACAGTAGCTTGGCCACGTCAGAGAGCATAATACAAGCAAGAATATGTTTATTACGAAGCTGTGCTTTGAGAAGCAAACGGCTGAGGGACCAATCCCAACATTTCTTTTCCGGGCTTATTTGCATTTTGAATAGTTTGTCATTGATTTATTTAGTCTTCAAGATGTATTTTTAATTTACTGAAATGTCAGAGAAACCACAGAAAATCCATCCACTGACCTAGATTTTTCTCTTCTCCAAACTGAAACTACGATTTCCCTGATAAAAGATAAAAAGGAATTTACTGTTTCTTGAATTTAGCCATATAATAATTGCTGATTGTTTTAAAATGCATTAAGTTTAAGCACCTTTTCATTTCCCCTTTAAGGTCAGGAAGACGGTCTGTTATGTTGGTGATAGGATACAGAGCAAGATATATAAGAACCTCTCTGACAGAATCACCCTGCAGTTCCTTTCTTTCCTGCTGGAGTATCTTTTTTTTTTCCTAAAATGAAAAAAATTAACAATAAGTTCCCGATCATTCACTCATGCTATTTCCGGATTTTTAATTTTTTTTTTTCAAGATTTAAAGTGCATTGAAACAAGTTCATGTGGATCTCTGCTGAAATACCAACAAGAGCAAACAAAGATCTTTAGGCTTTTTAAAAGGATAATAAGCCAATTTATATGGAATGATAGTATTACAGAATTGGTTTTATTGCTGAACTGGAAGTATAATATAGCTCAAGGGAACAGATAAAACTGCTCTCTAATTCTTTGGAGAGATCGAGGGTCATCAGCCGGAACAAGGACAGGCTTTAACATCTGTGTCTGGTACTCCTGAAACCATGGAACACAGGGAGGATGCTAGAAATAAACTCTTGATTTTGGAATTTCCAAGGCAATCCTTCCAATGCCTCTCCTACAGCATTCCTGCTGGATGCCCCATCCCTGGAGGGGTTCAAGTCCAGGCTGGATGGGGCTTGGAGGAACCTGGTGTGGTGGGAGGTGTCCCTGCCCAGAGCAGGAGGCGGGACTGGATGAGCTGTAAGTTCATTTCCTACCCAAACCATTCCATGATTCTATACATTTTTATTCTGTGGAAAGTTTCAGCAAACAATTTCATGCCATCAAGAATGTGTGAGAATCAAAGAACCTTGTTACCAACAGCGAACGTCAAGAGCTGTCCATCGTGAAGGAGGCACCTCCTCGCTTCAGGAGACAATGGTGATGGGCTTGGGTTGAAGACGCCAACGAGCGCTGTTGCAATGATGCAACCTGGCTAACCGGCACTTCTCTCAGAGGTGATGTCGTATCAGACAGGACACCTCCTATCTAAAAAGGGTCCTGAGTTACTGGCCCAGGTGAGTTCTCTCTGGTTGCACACTGCCCATCCACTGAGCCTACCGTGGGATCCATTAAACCAAACTGTAAGAAACTGCAGGTCAAGATTTTTTTCTTACTTTTATTACAGGCAAGGGAGTAGAAGAGTCACAAATGGATGTAATAGGTGGAATCTCCCTTAAAAAAAAACCAAGAGGAAACCGAGCCGGGCAAGCATGCAAAATAGGTTCTTAGAACATCTGTGCATCAAATATATTTATAAAAACAGCCACAGTCAATCTTTTCCAGCTGAGCGTTCAGCAGTTAAAATATATATTGTATTACTGTTGCTGTTAGAGGAAACAAGAGAAACAGTGTGCTGCCATTTAATAAAAGCAAACATCGAGCCTTCAAAGGAGAAACCAGTAGCACACACTGTTCAGTCTCAAGATAGTAAAAATTCACCAAAGCAGCGTACGGTGCGATGGCACGAGCTGAACCTGCCTTACTGCTCTCCTTCAACCCATTCAAGGGGTTAAACCAGACTAAAGTATGTCTTACAACTAGTGATGATTTTATACGTCTATGTTTTCATACCCACATGCCCTTCGGTGATCTATCTTGCTAATTATTAGCCTACCCGGGACTGACTGCGTTGGGGGATCATGTGAGACAATTCAATGTCATCAGAATAATGAAAAGCTGATAAGAATATCTCCGCTGTTCTGCCCAGCAACTTCAGCTATATATAGAGCAGAAGTGGGAAGGAGATGAAAGCCTGGAAGGGACCAGACGAGTGAATCTCCTCATCCATGTTCATCAGTTCCTGGAACTCCACAAATTCAGCCAGGTCTTGTGGACATTTCCCGTAGCATTGTAGCCACGCTGACGAACGTTAATTGATGCATCTATAATTGTACCTAATTACTGACACTGAATTATTTAGTCTAGCAAGAGGGAGCATAAGCAGAAGTAATGGGATTAAATTAAGACAGGGAAAAAATTAGGTTGAATATAAGGGAAAAAATTCTCTGGCAATGAGATTCATTAGGATGGGTCCCAAGGGAAATGTTGGGCCCTGCTTTGCTTCAGACATAGAAAATTAAGTTAAACCCATATCCAGGAAATTACCTAGATAATTTAGTACATCTCTTCCATTTTTAAATTATTGAACTCTTCAGCAACTCAACTACTGAAGGAGTTTTTCGCAGGCAGCTCAGGTGCCAGCCAATCTTACCAACTGATGTCTCTGATGAGATGATTGCCCTCGACGCACTTCCCTGAGAGCAGACCCCATACTTATTCAAAGCAGGTCATACTTAAACTTCACTGTAAAGCCAGAAACGCTTAACCTGTGGTTAAACAGTGCTTAAATGTTCCCCGGGGTAGCAGTTAGGAGATAGACGGTTGTTTTCCCATTCTGGGATTACAATTATCTCCCGTTCTCCCAGGTAGAAATAGGCGATGGCAGGACACGAGGAGACAGGAGAAGCCTTTCAGAAGAGGCATCCTTAATGCCTGCTCCTGTTATCGTTTGACCTACGAGGAGCTGACTGTTACAAGCCAACCGAAGCAACCGTGAGCGTAATAAGACATATGCAGAGTGAACTTTTTTCATGACATGATTAATGATGTTTGAAAGTGCTGTGAGTGGCAGGAAAGGTGAAGGAATCTGAACCAGGGAATGAAGACGACACGTCCTGCTTATTGTGTTTTGTAATGCCACCCCAAGGCAGGCAAAGGAGCATGAACCTCCACAGACTTACTTGCTATAAATCCTAACTACGATTCCTATTAGGGTTGCCTCAAAACTTCAACGCGATGACAGGATCTCAGAAGACAGATGAAATAACTCATGTGGCCACTGATGCTTGCTGTTTCTATTTATCTTCTTCTGTTTATGTTTAACAGCCGATGCGTTTTATTTTAGCCTTTCTGGCATTCAGATTGCACGGAACCAGCCTCAGCAAGGAGTCAGATGTGTCTTTTGCAGGGGGGAGCTCAGCCAGTCCTGGCTGCCGGCAGAACATGGGCTGGTTTCTGAGCTGGTCCCCCGCTGCAGACGAGGCGATGCCCACTCCGTGAATCATCAGCACCATCGGCACTGCCCACGCACCCCACGGCACAGGGGACCGGGATGTTTCCAGAGTTAAACCAGAGTTAATCTTGCACAGCTGAAAGTAAGGGGAAATTACCCAAATTTAGGAGCGAAGTGGTAAGTAAATAGGAAAGAAGACAAACTCAAAAACAGAGAAGAACCTCATTGCTTCGGTGTTCTGCAGTACTGTCAGAGGCTCAGCTAAAAATAGGGAAAATATTCCCAGGTCTTAAACATTCACATAGCTATTTCTGTTAATAAATGCCTGTTGTTCTTTGCTCCTCTAAATGTATGGGCAAGTCAGCAAGCAGAAGTGACACTAAAACTTCTGCATTATTCATAGTTGGTAATATTTACGAAAGGAAATAAAAACATCTTAATTCTTAGCATCCTTTGAATCAGCTAATGTTTCCTTTTCCTGACTCACCAAGTTCTGCTTCTCCATAAGCTGAAACACAGCAAGGTGAGTCAGGTTTTGAGAGCTCCTCTGCTCACTTCTTCATTTATAAAGAACGAGCGAGACGTCTCAAGGTCCAGAATGTGCTTACAGACTTTCAGCTGCTCAAATCCTTTCATATCTTTCCTCAGAACTTCTCCTGATCAATTAGAAAGCTAATTTAAAGAGCCTTTTTTTAAAAAAAAACTTTATTGATGATCTTTAGCATGCATCTCTTTAATTTATAGCAGCATGCTCTCCCAATTAATCCCCAGTATCCCATTTTTTCAGCTAACACCACCAATGTTGCAAAGTTATCTGATCTCTGGCTATTTTCAGCACTTATTATTCATTCTGCCTTGTACGGCGCTGAGTACTGCACTTGCCCCTTACCCAGTAATGCTGTGTACTTTAATTTAATTGCAGCTCCGTGAGGCTGGATGCACTTCTCAGAAGCTGGCTCTCACCACTGAGTGGCTTTGCCTTTCATCTTCCGTGAAGATGGAGCTCTGAACTATCATGCACAGATTCCCAATGGGCTGCACTAGGAAAGACAAGTGGAACACAAAAATCTTCAAAGATAGCTACTTCAAAATCTAGCAGACTTGCATCTCTCCTTTTCTTGACCATTTTCTCTCACTCCTTTTGCGTATTTCTCTGTTAATGCGCTAATTTTCAGCTCAGTTTGTTTTTTCCCCACATGTAGTGGAAGCCTGGGATCCGTGACATGAAATTATGGTTGTAACCAGATCAGGAACCATTTTGAGCACCGCTCCGTGGATCTGTGTCCTAGGGACGCACTTCTCCTGGGGCTGCTACACTGTCCTTGACATTTGGTTCACTGGGGGACATTCCCACTGAAACACAAGATTTCACTTTTATTTCTCAGCTCTTCTGAAGTCTCTTTAAACAGACACCAAAAAAATGCAGATATCCTTCCACGCTCTTAGAGAAGCTAAGAGATGAGGTTTGAAATTAATTGTACAATTAGAGGGAAAACAATCAAAGATTTTAAATCCTTATTTATTTGCCCATCTGTTAACAACAGTGCTCAAATATGGAGAGTTACAAATAACTCTGCCATTTTTTATCTGGTTTTGTTTGCACAATATTCTGACTTAAACAGTACCAAAGATCGCAAGGTATGATGGCAGCCTGTGTCACGCCTGTGGAGCGTAGGAGGGAAGGAAGGAATATTTGCTGCTCTGAGAACACAAAGCCCACTGCCTCCCCCAGTCATAGACGGAGTTGTTTCTTCTGTAAATCACAAAATCGCATTATGTTATTACGCAGTTACTCCAAATAAATATTTGCAAGTGATTTAAAGAAGCTATTTCAAAATAGAAATAATTATACCTTGGAAGAAGGCAGTCAAGGCTTGAGAGACTTCATTTCCTAAGGTGATTACTAAAGCTGACTTTATTTTCGCATTACTCTGTACAGAATCACGCTTTTGTCCCCCCATGTTTTCTCTCTCTCCTGCCTACTGGAAACCAGTGAACATCTTGGGGTGCCAAGAGAGCCTGACAGAAGAACTAATGCTATTTTTAAAACCTGTATTTTTTAAAATCCAAAGAGTTTTAACAGGCCGCGATGTTCTCGTTTCAGACCTGGCACGAGAGCTTTTTTCATGATCAGGAGAAAATTTTGGACTGTGCTAGTTCACAGTCTGAGTCCTGAGATGGAACCTGAAGACTACATTTCTCATTTTGCCTTCAAAACTGGATTAGTTGTTATTAGCATATAATAATTCTGGAAACATAAAAGATGGGTGAGGAAAGATAAAAGAACTATGTGCAAAGTTACAGTTTTCAAATAAAAGAATGTGCTTAACCACCAGTTTCCATCACACCAGTAGGTCTCTGCTTTGAAGGATCTGTTTAATTATCTTCTTTGTTTAAACCCTTGAGGGTGTAAATTCAAGCATATTTTAGGGAAGAACGCTCCCAGGAAATCGAGAACTTCTGGCAGAAAGTCAATTCTACTGGTATTTTTCATGTTACAGTGATGTGACTTTCAAAACTCTGGTTATTGTGTTGTGGTTCCCAGAAAAACCTCCATCCTGAGGGTTAACACAGTAGAGGTGAAAACCTTCACCTCTGGCAGTGCCACGTGGGCAATATTTGGATTCCAGCTCCACAGAGGACACAGTGCAGGGCAAGCCCCCTGTCAGCAATTAAGATATAATGAATTTAACAGAATAATGGATATCGATTAGCGACATTAATTTCTGATAAAATGAGGAGAGTCAGCAAAAGGCAGAGATGTTGAAACTAATTGGAGCCTAAGGAACCCAAAGGCAAAGCGGTCAACTGAACTAATGAAGCTGGGGACAACAAGAAGCAATAATAGCCACAGCCACCCACTGCCACTGGGTGACCAGAAGAACTCCAGCTGGGAGGAGAGCTCTGTTTAACCTAAGCCTGAGTTTTGATCCAGCAAAGGAGGCTGGATCAGGCTTACAGAGATTTTTATCTGTGTATCATAGAATAACAGTATCATCTGGGTTGGAAAGGACCTTTCAGACCATCAAGTCCATTCATCAACCCAACATTGACAAAACCACCACTAACCCACGTCCCTCAGCACCACCTCTACCCAGCTTTTAAATACCTCCAGGGGTGGTGACTCCACCACTGCTCTGGGCAGCCTCTGCCAATGCTGTCACTCCTGATCTTGCCAAATGCTCTGTTCCACACAAACAGTTTACGTCGAGCTTCCTGCCTTTTAGCACTTGTTTCAAACAATCAATCTACAAATTAAGTCTGGCACCTGCAGGGCAGTTTTGCTGTCAAGATTTTGGGAGAATGACCCGTATCCAAGAGAGGTGAAAAGGTCACTGAAACTGGAGACCCTCCTACCCTGGAGGGGATGGAAGAGGAGGAGAAGACTGAATGACGGGAAATGGAAACTTCTGACCCTAATCAGTGAGTGAGGGCAGGTCGACCTGACCCCAACATCTAACCCTGCGCTGGGGAAAGAAGAGAGTTTCAACCAGGATGGAACACAGAAGGAGGAATGCTGTGATCCCTTGTCTGTCTTTGGACTCTAGCCTATTCAAGCATCTCAAGTTTAATGTTAAAATTCCTGAATATAGGATACAATATTCCTTGCAATGTTGTCTTCTACTGTCTTTATCATTGTATGTCTTGCTAGTTTTGCTGTTGCAAGTGGGAAGCACTTCCCCAACTTGCTGAAATATCTCCTTCATCCAGCCAGTTGCCCCACTGGGGGGACAAAAATATTCCTTATCAACCCTGCCTCTGACTGGCTAATACTGGTTGCACATGATATTTTTCAATATTCTTCTCATTTATGTACTTCATGAGCTATGCAGAGCATGTATGACAAGGGGCTATTTAGATCACACCCAAATTTTTCTGATTTCATTAAAAACGCATATAAAATATTCTGGAGATTGTTAGTTAATATCGTTGCTGTTCTAGACTTACAAAATACATAAAATATCATGTTTTATAATGAAAGAATATTTTCCACATTAGCAAACAGTCTTATTTTACATATAGAAGGACATAAAGTCTAAGTTTAAAAGCTTCCATTAAACAATAAAAAGTATTATTACAGTACTCCGTGCCATATAAAGTAGAAGCATATATTGCACATGACTGCAATAAAATTACATGCTGAATTAAACATGTGCTGCTGCAATATTTTAATCCTCTGTTTATGTTTTAGTTTTAACTAAAACCAGTGGTCCCTTGTAGAGTCATCTAAATCCAGAGCAGCTTTCAAATAGGAAAGCCCATGAAGGGTGACAGACTGAGCCTGGAGAGGAGGTACGTCCACACGGCACGATTTCCTTCAGAAAACAACCGGCAGCTTGTGTAATTTTTCCCTTATAATCCCTCAAATTGACCAACAGTTGGAGTCTCCTGCCAAAGAGGAAAGGGAGATCCTCCTCGCTCCTTCATGGCACACGGGGCAGAAAGCATTGCTGTCTCGTTTTCAGGGAAATCTCACTGGAGAACCAGTTTAAGCAATTTCAGTCAAGAAAACCTCTGGGAATGAGTCCATGAGAGTACAGTTTTTCAGCTGACAGTAAAAGATTTTCCTTTTAAAACTGCAACATCTAGACTACATTTTGTTACAGGCTTTGAAATAAGCGGTGCTGGCACTTGCCAGTACCAGTCTGCTAGACCTTGTCATTCTTTCACAGCTCTAGGAAAGAAATGTTTGAGAAATTCAACTTTCATTCCCAAAAGGTGCCCGTTGTGTGTGGGTAGGAGCAATCTTTCACTTCAAAATTGATACTTCTAATATCTTTGAAGTTACAGATAATTTTCGACAGATTCTTTACTAGGCGTTTTTGGATGTACTTGCTAGTGGTGAGAGTCCTCATGGGATAAAGAGACATTATAGTAAATATTAAAAAAAAAAAAAAAGTAATACTTCTAAGATGAATTAAGTTGAACAACTAAAGAATAAGTCTATTATCTCTGGAAAGAATCAAGGTGCTTTCTCAAACATTGGATCCCCTGTACTTCCTTGAAAAAGATATCAATGCAAAACCAAAGAATTCTGATTTTTACACAAAAAGGAAGAAAAAAACCCACCCCTATTCTGCTAGTAGGCACCTTGTGGCTTTCTGAGGATAACAAAGACCTGAAACAATTTAAATGCATTACAGCTATGCATATTCATAAAGATATGCTGAACAGATAACACAGCAAATGATTTAATTGAAAAATCAGCCAGTGTGAATATTTCTTCCTGTGAATCGTGGAAAAGCGACAAGATCTGTTCATTAATATAATCTCATTTATTTGACATTATTCTTGTCACTTAATATAATCTTCATACAAAGAGTAAAAAATGGAAATTACCAAAAAAGCAAAGAGAAAAAAATAAATCGAGAAAAAAATAAATCAATAAAAATTGGAAGGGGAAGAACGTCCCTGGAAACTGTAAAAGAATACAGGTTACACTAATCGCTAGCATGAGAAAAGAAATATAATGAATGAGAAAAAAAAGCAAACAGACTGTAGAGAGAGAGAAAAGGGGATGAAAAAAAACCCAGAACATGCAGAAATTGCTTAGCACAGGTAATACAGGTAAACACTTCCCAGCACATGTCATACAGGTAAAAGCTTCAATCCATCCTGCAGGTCAGATCCTTCACCAGCTTTTGGCATTGAAAATTCGTAACTGCACATGATAATTTTATATCAGAACAGAAAAACGTGCTTCAGCAATACATGTGGGTATCAAACCTGTGTGCTGCTTTTGCTGGTGTACACAAGTTCTGTTCAAAACTGACAGGTTTTGGTCTGCGTTCCATCGCTGATCTTTCCAGGCCATCATTCCAGAGACCATCTCTGCTAATTAAATTAAAAAGGGATTGTCAAGAATACGGCACAAGAATGAAAAACTCCAGCATTCTCCTATATGTTGTTTATGATCCTCCTAAAGTACCTGTGCGTTAGGTGTAATTTAAACTGCGAGCTCCTGATAAAGTACCATCCGTACTTATGATGCTGTATAAATAACCAAAAGGAAATAATGCAATCTATCAAATGCTCAAGGCTGAAAACTCATTTAGTCCTAAATTATTTCAGTTACTATGACCACAGATATTTAAATGCGAGATAAATTCTTATAAAGTCAGTTGTTAATAGACACTATTAACTAAAATTTATACTAGTAATTGTAGATATTATTAACAGTGTGAACTGATAAAAAAGGAAAGCCTAATTGGAAAAGGGAGATTAACTTCATAGAGAGAAAATAACGATGTAACATATCTTGTTTGACTTCTCCGAGTAACTAGACCTTGCAGCCAAGTTGTCCAAGATGAGTGTATTCTTCACAGGTCAGAATTTGAGCTTGTATCCACGTCATCCTGCTGCATAATGCCCACAGAGCTCACAGAGGGAGAAATGGAAAGAATCCCATGGAATTCAGTGGAGATACACAGAGAAATCCCATTTCTAGTGCCATTGGAAGCAGGGAAGGAGGGAGGGAGGGAGGGAGGAAATAGAGCGAGGGATGGGTGGATGATGCACCTTCAAATTGGCTGGGAAAGTAAGTCTAAAAATAACCAAAGCTGAATTATAAAAACAAGCAAGAAAGAAAGAATGAGGAAGGAGGGAGGGAGGGAGGGAAGGAGGGAAGGAGGGAAGGAGGGAAGGAGGGAAGGAGGGAAGGAAGGAAGGAAGGAAGGAAGGAAGGAAGGAAGGAAGGAAGGAAGGAAGGAAGGAAGGAAGGAAGGAGAACTAAAATCCCTGCACTACAGTCTGGCAAACAGAATCCACTGAAAGTAGCAGACGTACGTGAATTTTAAGATTCATTTTACAAATATCTGTTCGTACAACTGATCAGTATAAATAGATGTTTATTATGACACAACGTTCTTTTAAAACACACATAAGCAACGTGCAACAACCAAACCATGAGGGTATTGCGATTGCTCCCTATAAAGTCCCATTTATCACTCAGACTGAAGAGAAATGACTTGGAGAGAGATACAGAGCTCTAGCAGAACAAACGGACAGAGGAAAAATAAATAATGATTTCTGCATTTTGTTATTTTTCCAAGCAGAAGGAAAAAAAAATCAGGAAACGCTTATGGTATTTGTTCTGTCAATGACACAATTCTCATGGAAGCAAAGAGTAACACATGGATAAACTATGGAGCTTTTTCTTTCCCAGTATTGTCAGTCCATTTATATAAAACCGTGTAAATGTATGCTCTATTTTTACCAGATTAGAAACTGATTTCAGCAAGGACTGCTTGAAAACTGCTTTCACAGTCCCAATGTTAAGCCCTTTTACTTTCTTTATTTTATGACAATGACTGTAATACTCACGTTTTATATTCTCCCTCTGAGACCACCGTACATGAAAGGATTGAAGACCAAACTTTAAGAAATCCATCTGCTCTGTTTAAATAGAAACTTCTCTCTTATTCTGTACATTAATGTCACGTAACATCTCAGCACAGCACTTAATCATCCAAAAGTGAGAGAGAAACCGCTTTCATAGAGATGGAAAATCTTATTTTTAGCAAATTAGGAAAGTGTCCACTTTTCAGGGTCATTACTCACAACTGTGACAATACATTGCTCAGCACTGGTGCCGACTTGATGTAGAAATAAAAATGAAGAATACTAGATCATTAGAGGTCTTTATGCTATTTGATTATTGAATACTGAGGCAGTTAATTTTTCGAAAGTACTACAAAAGGCATTATTCATCCACGGCAGTCAGCTCGGGCTTCCTCACTGGGATTTGCCAGTCCCGGTGGCCTCAGCTGTGGGCAGGTGGAGCTGATTTACACTCACAGAAATCAAGAACACCTTAAAGCAGCTCCCCAAACCCACCCCTTTTCCATCAACCTGTGATTACTTGATTGAAATATATTAATTGAATTGATTGAAATATTCCAGCCAATTGCTCCCCTATTATATATAAAGCAGTCTCAGTTAAAAGGCTTCTTTCTACTACTTCAGCACTGGTGGAAAGGTTTCCCTAGAGGAGAAAATTATTTTCGATTTCAGGACGAAGTTCCTGCTGGTTTGTAAAGACTGATCGTCTGTGTTGATGAATATAATTTACGCAGTGGATGTGGGCTCGAGACTACTTTAAAACCTCAAATGTAGATCCCCGCACAGCAGAAGGGGTGCGTGACAGAACAGGAGTTTGCAGGTAGGAGAAAAAGATGTAAGACAAACCCAAAATGCACGTGCTGCTGTCTATAGCCTTATTAATAAGTAAAGCTGAGTTCAGATGGGTGGCAAAACCGTCAAAGTCTAATAATTACATGCACCTCCATTGGCTGGTAACTTTATGCAACAGAACAAGATGAGGTGACTTATGCTGTGACCTATCCTGTGGATATTTTAACGAGATGAATTATCCTCCCTTTGCTGACCATTGAGGGAAATTAGGTGAAAACATAGACTAAATATTTACCCTTTGAATTATTTTAGGTAGATGAGACATAACCTAGCCAAGCTGCTGTGACAGAAACGGTGAGAACAGTCACAGGCTTGTTTTGGTTGGAAGAGATCAAGTCTGATCATTAACCCAGCTCTGCCAAGTGACTACAAACCACGTTCCTCACACCACACCTACATGGCTAAAATCAGAGCAGCTACCACAAATACTCCTCAATTCCCCCGAAGGAGCACATTTAGCCCTTGTAGCAGAATGTAGGGTCTAGCATCCAGACCTCATCCCTCATCACATGCAGTAATTTTTAATCCATTATAACTGATGGAGCACTTAGATAAATATTCAGCTTTCTGTACTGCTCGATAGACCACTGTGGTGCTGCAGCTTGTCTGAGGAATAAGATACAGCCCTTGTTTCATTTTCATCTATTTATATCTTCTAGAGAGCTGATGCTGGTTTAGGGTTGTTTGTTTGGGTTTTTTTAAATCCCATCTTGCTCATCAAAACTGCACTATATTTGCAGAGCTAAATCCATCACCTCTGCACCTGCGTAATCATTTACACCAGAGCTAAACGGTATAAAGGGAAACACAGGACCATAACCCCAAACCGCAACACTTGATGCTCTCATTGAGGGGTTATAACTAAATGCAGAGGGAGGAATTGTGAAATAGGTCAATTATTATTTCCACCCCAGCCTGTTGCTTCCTTGCCATGTAATCCAAGCTCATATTTTACTCAGGTTCGCTTTTTGCTGTAAAGTCAATCCCTGAGCTGACTCAGAGAGACTGCCATTTATTTCTTGTCTAGCCTTGAAGCTTTTACAGCCAGGAAATCTCTGTCGTGATTCCTAGCATCCAGTCAGCAGGGATACGCTTGGTCAGAAAAACAAACTGTGGTCTGTGTAAGTTACTGCTGCCCCACAAAAAAACCTAGCAAATTTGATAGTTTAATTAGTATTTTCATGGGTGAGCTGTGAGGAAACAGCTTCAAATGGTGACAGCCTTGTACAGGAGATGATGTGGGGCGCTGAGGTCTGTAACACTGTAAATCAGAGAAATCATTCTGCTGAATTGGTAAAGGTTAAAGAGATGTAAAATAGGTGTACCTGCCACCAGAGCCAAGCTCTAGATCTCTGGGGCCCATCAAAGCCTGCAGCTAGAGAAAGGAGCAGTGATTGCAGGAATTAAGGGAAGAATATTTGTGTAACTTCTTGGATCCTCATTTCTGCCAGGTACACGACCCAGTAAGTTAAACTGTTTCTGCAACAACCAGAAACCTCCTTCTGCATGGTGTGGTGAAACCCTAATAAAACCCTGCGTGGGACCAGGATTTCACTCTCATGTTTATCATTACTCCTAAGTACATTCCTCAGCCAATTACTTGTCCCCGTAATTGCATTTCTACGTAATCCATTTTGATTAATTTGTCAAACACAATTTTGAGACACGCCGTGTCAAATGCTTTAGTAAATTCTGATGCTTTAATGTAGTTCCTTCCCTTCTTCCACTAATTTAGAATTTAATTAAAAAAGTAATCATTTTTTGTTTGGCATGATTTGTTCTTTATATACGCATGTAAGTGACACTGTTTTCAAAATGAAAATACAACTGTGAACCTTATGTAAACCTCAAATGTTTTCTCTGAGGAAGCGTGGCCTTTCAGTCAACAGTATTTGTTTCAAGCGTAAAACTATCTCATATCCTAAAAGACCCCCAACGTTATTTCAATTTTTATGCTGTCCTGGTGCATTTCTTTCACACAGCTTATTTTTGAGGCCAAAGAGCAAAATGGCACACTATTTATTACACAGTTCTGACGTAGTTTTAGATTTTTGCTTGGTAAAAAAACAATGTACGCAGATCTTTATAAAGTGAGACCAGACTGGCTTTTCGATCGTGAGTGAGTGTCTGTTTTATGAAGTTAAATATGACATGCTGGTTGCATAAATCTCTCCCCAGCAGAAAATTTTTTAACTTCATACATACAAATATTCATGCTATAGAATTTTCAATTACTGATAAGTGCAGTTTAAGTGTTAGTACCGGAAGAGTTGTCTGGTCTCCAGTCTGCAGAGTATAACTAGGCTGTCCAGTTAAGCAGAAGGATGGGCACCATCAGGAGATGATTTATTCCATCCTGATGCACCTGAGATAAAAGGGATGAGTGCTTCCTGCAGAGACCTTATTTCTCCACTGGCCATGAGGTATCCCAGATGACAAGCTCTAAGCAGACTCCAGCTCCGTACAAGGAGAGAAGTTCTGCCCCAAAATTCTTACCTAATAAAAACAAAACCAATGACACCAATAATCTGAATTGCTCTTTGGAAGCTCCCAAACCTGAAGGCAGCAGTTAGTACCACAATGCCTTTTGTTTGTCTGAAAGCATCTGCTGAAAATGGTATAGTTATAAAGGTGAATTTGACTCACCTCGTTGCATCTGTGTTACACGTGAATTTTTCCAGGACCAAACTTTACCACGTCTTTTTTTGGTCTTGAAATTTAAATATTAGCAAGCAATTGGTCGCTGAGGAAATTTTATCTGCAGTACCTCCAACTTCTGTCAGAATAACTTGCAGTAAACACTAGCAGCAATCTCAAAAGTCCAAAGAATGAAAAAATACATTATCTGTTAGAATTCCTGTATCTTCATAATGCAGAAGAACAGAATCAATATCATGTAGCAACGGAAGGTCTAGTAAATCAGTTCGTATATACCAGTTCATATTTACTTATAATTACAATTCACAGGAGCACATTCCTGCAATCAAGAGACAGGGATGCACAGCATGAAAAAACATTTAGCACAGAGCAGACTGCATGAATAATTGCCTGTCAGAGTGGCTTATTAAAGGGAAACTACAATTTTACAAGACAATTCTTGTATCTGCTTGTCTAATCTAAAGACAGGTAGCTATATAAATACAAAGGGTTCAAGAGAAAATATTTCTTACTCTGAAGTTGAATTAAAAGTTGAGTTTTCAAAGCATTAAAAGAACCACCAAAATGTCACAATTTGGATCCACGTCTACGCACAGACCTTTCTAAATGGGAAAGCAAAACCTTTGCATTTTAAGGTAGCGGTGGTGTTTGCCAGCAGCGAGAGGAATGGGATGGCAGGGTGGCCATGGAAACCATACAGCCTGAGGCCAGCAAAGGTACCTGGCAATGCCATCAGGGATGTGGCCTTAAAAAGACAAGAGCAGATGTGCCCAGTGTACCAGGGCAACCCAAGAAGCCTTCCAGGCAGAATCACCTGGAACCACTGGGACAACTTACTGGTGGGTGTTCCAGGAGGGACCCGCTCCCGACACCGGGTGCTTCTGCAGAGGCGGGAAGCTCGGTTTCTTGGCAGGAGTAATTCTGCTTTATCCACCTAATTAACCGATTTCACTTCCTTCTTTCTGACTGATGCAGAAGTTCTTAGAAAGCAGGGAGAGTGAAGCTAAAGAGAAGTAAATTTAAAAGAAAGCAACAGTGGGGAAAGTCTGTAAAGGAAAATTCATTAAAAAAACAAACAAACAAACAAACAAAAAAACCCACCAAAAACCAAAAAAACAAAAAACACAAAGGAAAGAAAGGTGTTGCAAATGAACTCATGGCTTTTGGTGATAATTCAGCTTCACACAACCATTTCAGCTTTTAAAATGTCTCACAGCATTCTTTGTATGCCTTTGAGGTGATCCAAGGAACACACCCTGAAAGTAGAAAAAAATAACACTTCATTAAAGTGGTTTCAAAAATAAATGAAAACGTAACATTACAGGTCCTAGGAGCAGCACCTGCAGCGTTGTCCAACCCAGTACTGTTCTGTCAGGCTTGGGTTAATGCCCGTGATTCACAGATCAAAAGTCTGAAGCCACTTCCCCCCCAAGCTGCTCTAGAGCCTGAAACCCACCGAAATCTACACGAGTCCTTCTACTGACTTCAGAGAGCCTGGACCCAGGCCAGGGTTGACAGAACAAAAGCAGAAACTTTAAAAACACCGCTCCAAAACTTCTCGCCCTTTCTTCCAACGACCACTGCTGAGACTTTAAGCCGTGTCGTGGTCCGTGCCTGGATGCTGAGACTCTCATAGCGGCGCATTTGATAACGGCTGTAGTCTGGATTTTCCACTGTGAAGTACACGGAGTCATTTTATATATAGAAACTGGTCGTAAAAATCATCAGATGGAAACATCTCAGAGTCATTGAAAGAAAGCTTTGCCCCTTTCCAAGTAATACACTTGATAATGTTTCACTTGAAAAAAAAAAACTAATAACCTTTTTTATAACAATCTGAAAGAATTTACAGCTAACAGTTCTTTCTCTCTGAGAACTTTCAGACTCCATGTGGAATATATATGGCTTAATTTAGAAAAATTATTATTAGTTCTGAAATATTATAAAACTGACATAGTTTCCAGAAAAGGTTGTAAACAAATTATTGGGAATTTCTGTTCCAGGAAATACATTAAAAACAAAGTAAAAAAAGTTAAGTTGGCCAGTGAGAAAACTGTCTAGACAAAGCTTCCATTATATGATTTAACAATCTCCTGCAAACGCTGCTTAAAGATAAAATTGGATTCCATCCAGAATATTAATACTTTTATTGCAGTTTAGAGAAATATATATATTTTATAAATACAAGTGCATGTTCATATATGCAGGTGAAGAGCATTGAAAATGGTCCAGATAAGGGTTTATCAGTACTTCTCTCTCTGTCAAACAAGTGAATCTTTGTTTTTCGGGCAGAGACTTCTGCAGAGGAGGATTTCCTCATTTTCAGACAAGGAGTTCTGCATTTCCAATTCAACCTCTGTCTGTGCCCATTTGTGAGCGGTTACTACGTGTGACACGATGACTGTGGAGGGAGGGACAGCGCTCGCGACTTTCTGTTCCCAAACAATTTGATGTGAAGAGTTTGCAAGTTGCCATTTCGGCACAGTCAGAGCAAGCTCAGGGACACAGGGGCTGGTTTTACTGTATTGGACTCCTCCCAGTGCAACAGCATCATGAAAGTAAAAAGAAATTACTTTTTACTTTCTAGCAGGAGAGAGACTTTTGAGGTGTTTCTCCAAGTCAGACAGAAGGAAGGCACTGAGAATTAGACCACCTTTTCTCTTGTGTGGGTTTTTTGTTTGGTTGGTTGTTTTGGGGTTTTTGTGTGTGTGGGTTTTTTTTTTTTTTTTTTTTTTTCTGGGCATAGCAATGCACCCTTTAATTTTTGGGTAGGTAACTGCAGTGTAATTGCAAAATAGCTCCACGTGGAAACCTGGACCTGCCTCCCCCTTGAGACCCAGGCAAAGGGAGGCAGCATCCGACTGAATCTTTCCAGGCTCCTGCATCGTACACGAAAAGAAGAAAAGTGCAGCTAGTTTCAGAAAGGAATATCTATTCGCAAATTTCAGAATTGTCCTGGTGAACCTTGTTGCAAACTGCTTTATATTTATCAGCAAACCTTTACTGTTAGTAACCACAAGGAGACTACATCTGAATTACTAGAAATTTTTATAGACAAGAAAAAGTCAAAGTTAAAATAGTGTGAGCTAGCAACTGTGTGGAGTCTATTTCAGCAGAGAAGTTTAAAAAATATCTTATTTTTTAAACTTTCTGACTGTGCCAAAATAGAAAAAAAGAGGCTTAGAAAGAAAGGCTAACATTTAGAGAGGATCAAAAGCAAGTGGCTGAGTTCTCGGCTTGCTGTATGTTCCCAGGTGAATGAATAATACCTTGTTTTGGAGAAGCTGTTTGGAGTTACTTTAATCAATTGTGAGGTACGAGGTTCAATGGAAATGTTGTTTTTTCCCAAATGGAACTGGGCCTGTGACGCCAACGTGGCTGGGAAGTGTGGAGATCCCATCCCTTCATCTGCTCTGAGAGTGGCTGAGCGGTGGACTTCATCCACCCAAAGCCAAAGCAGAAGCCGCTATGGAAAGCCCTCTCAGCTTCTCGTGCTAGGTGCATCCTCCCACCCTCTTCTAACATGCTCTTGTAAGGGCTCAGATTAAAAGTTGATAGGATATTTTATTGTTTTTTTTCTTTAAAAATCAACACTTCTTTTTTTTTCTTATGTGCAGGCTCTTTCTGTGAATCCTGCCCGGTTCTTTCTTCCCACAAAACCCTTTTCATCATTGCTTCAAATACTTGGTATTTCAGTAACTAGTTTCTCAAACCTTAGAACAGGTGCGAGTACATCGTGTTCTTTCATTGTCATTTCTCATTGTCATCTCATATCACCAAAGGCTGAGAGGGAACATTGTCTGCAGACCGAGGAAATCACAAAATCTAACCCTGCCCTGGCTAATGTGTCGCTTTTGGCCTTAGGAAAATCACATAATCAAGAGGTGACAGAAGAGGTCTGATATTCTGACTTTCTGCGTTTCTGCACGCCTGTCACATTTGAGAGAGCTGGCCTTAGCTCAGCTGCCTCTTGGTTTTAAATGGAGATAAGAACAGCTTTCTCTCTCACAAGAGAGAGTTAATATTTGTTCAGTGCTTTCAAAATGTTAAGTGCTACATAAGTGCTAAGCGTTATTAACAGGAATAATTTATGTTTTCATCTAGAGCCTGTACTCTTCTGTCTGATCATTATCTAGCTTCTAATAAATAACAGTTTTACCAGAATATAGTCCCAGAAAATATCTCTTCTTGGAAAATGTTCCTAATTTTTATCATGAGACTTGAACATAATGTGTCAGATTTAAAATCATAGATCTGTTGGAGATTATAAATTTAAACTCAACGGTCTCTGGGAATGATTATTCCTTCCCTTGTTACATAAAGCATTTTGTTCTACTGGTTACTTTGGAGTTTGCCAAAGCGTATGTAAATTCAGTTTATAATCTCATTTTGAGTATAAATGTCAAATATATGAAAAGTTTATCAGTAAAGAGAAAAAAACCCATGTAAATCCTTATACGGTTGGATATATATCACACTGTTGCAAAGAAGAACAGGTTGATGCTAACCAACAGCAAACTATACACAAGCCTGTATTTTGGAGTCATTTGTACTCCCCTTCCCCCTAACTGTTTTGACTGTAAAATGTGCAATGATATTCTTGAGCGCTTGCTCAAGGGTGTGAGTCCCTTGCTATAAATTAAGAGTTAAAGTCCAGCTTGCATAAGGAACTGATGAAAAATGAAGTTTTGTGTGCTTTGGAATTTACAGTGTAAACTCACATTAGTGTATCTTGCTCATGTTGCCACCTATTTCAGTTGGAAATAAAAAAGTAAACCCAGACTTGGTGAAATTTTGGGCTGCAGTGAAGCTGGATAAACCTGAAGCTGCTAACATCATTTGCCAGGCACTTCAGCTGCCTCAATCCTGCGGGAATAAACATCCTCCCTCAGAAGGGAGACAGCAGGGTAAATACATGGCTTTGCTGCTTCTACACCCTGCAGAGAAAGGTACCATTGCCAGGGCAACCCTTCCAAAGTTAACTAGTTAATAGTCAGTGTCCAAGATACACAGTAAATCCAATAAACACACTACTTAAGGTGATGCCTACGATGCTTCTGACAGAACAAGATGTGCTGTTGATGTAAATGGTATTTGTACAGAGCACACGGGGACAAAGACTGACCCATCATAAAATCTCACAGCACTTTTCTCTGCAGAACGTCAAATCTTGCACTCTGGCAGGAACAGAAAACAGATTCTCTCCTTTTGTAGAAATAAAGCCACTTACATTTATCGTAGCACTGTAAAACTCCTGTAACTTTTTTTTTTTTTCTTCATTTTAGAGCACAAGATGAAATACCAGGGTAGAAACTAAGCTGTATCTATGATAATCATATCCTCCCTTTAAACACATCACTTTGGAAACCCTTGTGTATTTCTAAGCAGTAAGTAGGGGATGTTCACACATTTGTATTCAAACATCAAACCCACTGAAGTTGTGTTGTTCATTATAGCATTTTCAATGTAATAGAGTCAAAACAGCCTGAAGTATTTCTAAAGGAACATCACTTAGGAAACAATCCCTTACACTACGTACACACAAGCCCCATTTTTAACGTTAAAACATGAACAGTTTAGTAAAAAATACTACTTCATAAATTAATATCTTTATCTCCTTTCTCAACTTGAACACAATTAAGTGGCCTTTACATCCCTAGTAGCTCCATAATCTGTAAATATAAAAATTCAAATGCAAGAAGGAAGTAAATGCTGATTGAGAGGCAGCAGAACAGAAGGAGGAGCGCCCCTTAACCCATCTAAAAGACACCACACCGGTGCCATGAATGCAATATCATTCATAATAGCTATATAAATTCAAATGTTGCCTTTGAATGCTTCTGCTGGCAACTGAAGCCCTGCATCCAACAAGCTGGTTATCACAAATGTCATCCTACTAGAAGAAAAAGCTTAAGTCACACCCATATATAACCAAAATGCTTCTATAAAAGTGAAAGGAAGATTAAAGATTCCTGATTGTACTTCAAAAGCACATGGGCAAAACCTGGAAGAGCCCAAACCATCCCTTTAGCTATTGTCAAATTTTAGTCCAGGCTTATAAATGCCCCTGCCTTGGCCAACTGAAGCTAATAGGAACATCAAAGGAAATTCAGTTTTGGCTTTTTAATTCTCCCTGAAAGCTTCCCATGTCTGTCTGCAAGAGATCCCCAAGGAAGTCATACCTATACCAGGTATATTTGAGACCAAGGCTTAAGTCGTTTTTGTAACACAAATTCCTGAACTTAATTTTATTTCCATTCTGATTAAGAGCCATACATGAAAAAACCCCACAGAAGTGTCTTAAAAAGTGTCTTTTCATCAAGTATAAAAACCTCTTACCCAAACATGAAACGTAGTTAGTGATTCATCATAGAAATGACGGAGACCAGAGAGGTTATTCACCCCAAATGAAAATGGTACAGCCAGAATAGATGATGAGTTGCTGGAATAGAAGCAGTATTTCCACCAGAACCTCTTCAATAGAAATAGAAAAACAATACAGTTATGTATTACATGATTTTTACAGGTCTTCCACAGCACCTCCTGGGAGGAATATTTCCAGGAGGAATTTGCACGGTGCAAACTACTTTTATGCATTGACTGAAGACGTTGAATTTACCTACAAGGTGTGACAAGGAAAAAAAAATATTACAAAACCTGTGATATTTAACTGAGATGGAACAAACATGCCATATGCAGCGAAACACAACTTGATTGCATCTGTATGTAAATAAGAGTATCTCTGATCTATTGCAAGTATATTTCAGGCAGGGTAACGGTTCTGTTTCCATTCAGCCTTTTCAAAAGATACCCCTAATCTCTCTGACAAGAATTTCAAATATCATTCATGGCCAAATACTGCATTTGGATTTCTTGGAGTTAATGTTATGAAAAGGAATGTGTCTTTGCTCCAAGAGAAGTGCCTCCAAATCAATGCGACGCATTCAAAAGTAAGGTGAGAATCCAAAGAGCTGACATAAAGATGTGATAAAATGTTCACATTTTATGAAAAGAAGCATTTTTCAGTTTCCTCTTCATAAATGAAAAACATATCTGCACAATGTGAAGAAACATATTATGCCTAAGTATGTAAAATATGTCAGCTTGAACATTTTACAGTTTAATGAAAAATATTTTTCAGGATACTTTATATTATGTTTGCAGAAAAAAATAAAAGTATTTTATTTTGTCAGTATTGCAGGCCTATTCCATTACCATTTTTCCCCTAGCTGCAAAACACCAGCACTGGGATATTTATGCGTTAAGAATTAGGAAGAGAAGTTTTTACTGGTTGGCAAATTTTTAATGGCATTAGCTTTATCTGCAACATGTTTTCATTAAAATGAAAATGTGGAAAGTAATTAAATGAATATAGACTCTCGTCGGTGTCAGTGGCATCACTCGTGTTGCTTCTGTCACAGGTCGTGATCAGACAACAGGCCAAACCTCTTTGTCCAGTGACGTCAAAATAAACGTCGCTATTGTAATATAAAACATGAGCTTGACATGTAGAAGCCGTAAGTAATTCTCTAGCTTTCATTTAATTGAAGCTGACGCTTCCTGCCTGAGGAGTGTACGTAATCTCAGTTGTATATAATTCCCATTTAGTGCAGATATACGTCTAAACTGAGACTAAGGAGTGCCAACCTATACAAGAATCTAATTTAACCCTTAGTTAACACCTGAAGAAAAGCTGTCAGCTGTTACATTTCTCATGACGGGACACCTCAAAACAGAAACAAATACCACTGTTTGCATTTCAGATCAGAACCTCAAGGCCCAGAAAGGATAGAATATAGCAACAGCCCATTTCATTAGCTAATTAAAGCTATCTGCAGGTTTAAATTAACATCAAGTGCACCCTATTCACACCCTGTGTCTGCAAAGCTACCACAATGTTCACGGAAGTGGTTCCTGCTTATCAGTCATCTAAATGAAAAGTCAACCGGGTTCTCTGATTTACAGATTATTAGACTAATAGTCTTAAAAATCTCTAAATCATTTAATGCCTGAGCAGCTTCAGCAGTTTTGCAGCACATAAATATATCTCTCCACAAAAATAATGTGTCAGTTGTATAGAACAGCTAAATACTCATCGTTAGAAATAAATACTATGGCTGCACTTGTGTGGAAACCAAATATCACTATAGGAACAGGGCAAGTACGTCCATCGTTGCTGTTACTTCACTTTGATTTATCTTATATAAATAAACATGTTAAATCAAAGACCTGCCTTGTACGTTGTCTTTGCTAAGGCTCTAATCATTTACTCATTAATGCAGGATAAAAATGATGAGCCATGAAGCTGACTCTGAAAACCTTTTCATCTTCTCGCTCCTGGACATAATGCATAAAGGTGCAGCAGTTTGCTCTGTCACAATGGCCTTTCAGTTCTGCAGGCCAGGAGCAAGGAAATTGATTAGTTCAACCTGTAGGTGGTGACCTGGGAAATGGGAAGGTAGAAGGAAAGACAACTCCTCAGATGTTTGAGATGAATACTTGGGCTCAAAACCTGACAGTGATGAAAGAACCATAGAATGGTTTGGGTGGGAAGGGACCTTAAAGAATGTAATAAATGCTCTTGTAGATATTCCTAATGATACAAGAAAGTAAGAGGAGAGAAAATACATTCAACCCTGACCTTGAAAGAGGTCCTATTTTTTCATTCTTTGATATGTAGTACAGGGCTTCTCCTTTGGTGAAGGAGGCATCTTAACAAACGACAGCCAGTCAGGCATTTCACCTCTCCTCATTTCTCTTATGTGTTATTGTTAGGTCTTTCTACTTTCTGTTGGCTTTTACACAGTTTATTTTCTTTTTTGCTAAAGATTGTTTTCTAATTTTCTCTTTAAATCATAGTCCCAGGTCTCTCTCAGCATACAGGGGCTGAGGATCCTGAGGAGATCAGAAGGCTCATTTCCCTCGCTCATTCTTTTGTAATCCTGTATTCCGCCCTCTAATTAGCCAGGAAATGGTCAGTTTGGACTAGGTTTTTTGATTTAGGTTTAGAAATCAGGTTTCTAATCTTTTTCTGTTCTTCGTGGCCAAGGAAGGACTTCTTCAGGGACGGTGGGCTCATCAACAGGGCAACATCCAAATACTGGTACAAAACATTAGCAGAAACCTTGTCTTAGTGCTGCATCTTTAGGTGGGAAGCAGAGAAATCCTCAAGGGCCAGGTGGCTGAAGAGATCACAGCAGGAGCCTAAAAACAACTGAGAAACTGGCGATTTCCCCAGGGGCAGACCAGGATCCTTCTGCTGGAGCTGCCTGGTAACGTGGCACCAAGGAAAATCCTGTCGGTTTCATGGCAGCGCTGGTTTTGCAGAAGTACAAAGAAACTTTTCAGCAAAAACCAGGCCAGGTGTAGCAGGAACGCAACGACACAACCAGGGAGACCACCATGGTGGCACCGTACCGTCCGGCTTTCCTTTGGGTGGAAAATAGCCCACACCCGGGTGGGTTTTCCATCAACCACAGGCCGGTTGCCATCCCCCTCAGCGCCCCGGGAACAAGGAGACCCCCTGACGTGGGCCGACCTCGGGGGATCTCCTTGTTCCCGGGGTGCTGAGGGTAATGGTGGGCATCACATTTCAGGGTGTCTCCTTGTTCCCAGGGTGCTGAGGGTGATGCTGGGCATCACACTTCAGGGTGTCTCCTGGTTCCCGGGGCGCTGAGGGTGATGGTGGGCGTCCCGCCTCAGGGGGTCTCCTTGTTCTCAGGGTGCTGAGGGGGATGGTGTGTGCCCCACTTCAGGGTGTCTCCTTGTTCCCAGGGTGCTGAGGGTGATGCTGGGCATCACACTTCAGGGTGTCTCCTTGTTCCTGGGGTGCTGAGGGTGATGGTGGGCGTCCCGCCTCAGGGGGTCTCCTTGTTCCCAGGGTGCTGAGGGTGATG
>VZRU01012166.1:156894-199858 GCA_013398155.1 Pedionomus torquatus
GATCGACCGGCGGCCCCCGCTCCCCACCGGCCTTTGCTGCGGGAAAAGTTTTAAGAACTCGGCTGGAAACGCCGGGCAACCTGCGCTTGAGCCGCCCTCGCGGAAAAAAAAAAGTTGGTTTTTCTTTTTCTAGATATCTTTTCTTCTTCCTGAGAGCTACTTTGAGTAGAAGAGGGCTTTGAGTTAGTTGTACGCTGCTTGTTTGGTTATTTTTTTTTTCTCGCTTCCCCCCCACTCTCTTCCCCGATGGCAGCTGAACGGGGTGCGCTCCCGGGGCGGGATCCTCGGTGGGGACCGGGCAGCGCCGTGGGGATGCTCCCCCATCGCTTTCCCCCCCCTTCCCTGGGTTTAAGGCCACCGAAGCAAAAGGCTCTCCCTGTGGTTTAAGGCCACCGAGGGAAAAGGCTCTTGGCTGTGCAGGGAGTGTGATTTTCATACAGATGAGGGGTCCCCCCTGCGCGCTGCTCCCCGGGGATCCATTTCGTACTCTGCTCCTTCCGCCCACAACAGAGGGGGATTGTTCTCCGTAGTTAGAACCTCGCCGTTTTTAATTAATGGGAACCAAACTCTGGGTTGGTTTGGGCCAGTGTTGTGCCGAGGGAGCCCATCCTGATACCGAAGCTGTTTTGTTTTTATCGAAAGCTTTTTTTTTTTTTTTTTTTTTTTTTNGGCTATGGAGAAGATGACTTTGCTGGCATGAGTGAGAGCGTTTGTCTTGGGGAAGGAAATAATAAATCTGACTATTCAATTTGGAAATACAAAGTTCAGTGTCTCCCACTGTTCTCGGACTCTATTGGTTGTGAAGAACAATTTACTTTTCATATGCAGCCACAGCTAAGCCTTGTATAAACAGCACGAGCAGGAAGAAGGGTGTTTCTGGGGCTAAGCAGAGACCTAGTGAGTTTTGGGAATTAAGTTTAAATTCTGGGTGTACATCCCTAGAAAAGGAGAGGCATGACTTTTAAATAACTGGCAAATCCTAGGCGGCCAGTTACTTTGTGTGAGAGGTGGGGGAAATATCAGTGCTGAGGACGCAGGATGACTGGCTATAAGAAAGCAGAAATGCTACAGGTGGCAGCTGCTCACTAAGTTTTTCAAAATAGCTGCTTCAGGTAGGGTATTTCTCCAAGACTAGAAGGAGTAAATCATATACACCAGTACTCTAAATCAGCGACACTCGAAAGCAAGTTCCTCTTTTATAGGAACTTGGGTCTAACGCTGTGGCCGAGGAGATTTCCCCGACCTGTGTTTCTAGGAATCGGTGTCTTGGAAGTGGTTTTGGAAGGGTGAGAGAATAAGAAATGTGGAATAAACGGAATATTTTACAATACAGTTTAAGTGTATTTGGATATTCAGTGTGGGAAATTGTACGTGTAATAAGAGAACTAGACTTCAGTGTAATTTACGAAAGCCCGTTGTTTCAGAGTTTTGAAAAGCACAAGGTTGTGTGCTCAGTTGGTGCTCAGGTGGTTTTTGTTTGTGTCCACTGCTCCAGAGTCAGGTTTGTTGTAGGTTTATAATAGGTTTGTTTTTCTATGATAGTTTCTTTTCCTTTTCCTGCAAGTTGGCTGGGAGGGGTGATCCTCAGCAAAACTAGGGTATCTCTCTGCTGAACTGCAGAGGTGTGAGAGTTGGTGTGTTGTTGCAAGGAGATAAAATCGGATTTAGAGGTAATTGAAAGCTGGGGTTCACTGGCCTGTGCTGTGCTGTTAGACACCAGTTTGGGAGGGACAGCTTCTTCTTGGTGTCACTGGGTTTCTTCCTTAGGAAGGTGAATATTCAGTTTGGTTGCACGTGTTTTACATGTCTCTGTGCTGTTAAAAACCTTGCTTCTGAAACTTTCAGGCTGTGGAGAATTGAGGTAGTAGTTACATAGTCCCAAGCAGAAATGAAGCAGGCACTGGTAAGGTGAACATGCTCATAAATGAGTATTTTTCTTCCTAACTATTTACTGTGGCCAGTTCTGGAGTCTGAGGATGGAACAGAAACATCTGCCTCTTTCCATTAAATTGAACTGTTAAATGATTGATGTTAATTGGATTGTTAATGGCACTGCCTTCTTAGTCATATGCATATAATATACTTAGTGTGTGTGCTTTACTAAAGCAGAAATAACAGGCAAGTATCTGTTGTTGTGGGTTATATTATTTATGTTGCATTTGTGGGAGCTCAGAAATGTGTATGTATACTTATGTGTGTATTTATATAAATTGTGTATATATAAAACATATATACTTTTTTCTTCCTCTTGACTAGTGTGTTGCTGTGCACAGCTAAGCCTTCTTAACATCTCCAGTCCCAAAGACTTGCTGGCTGTGATGAGGTTGGAACAAATTACTGCAACACACCTGTGCTGAAACTGTGATGGGATACAGGTGTGGTAAGGAACGCTCCACCTGCTCACCCCTTCCCACCCTGCATGGTGGGCTTGGCAGGTGATGCTGGATGACCAACACATGTGTAAACTGAATTTACTGCCTTAAAATGAGGAGTGCTGTCTCGTAGCATTAGAGGCATTATCTCAGCCAGCAGTTGTGAGCGTGACTCAGCTCGGCTTCCTGAGAGAATTCAGGGCTCGGCGTGCAGGGAGGTTGGATGAGGAATGGGTGTGGATATAATGGGATAATACAGTTATTAGATTAACGTTCGGGAAACCATCCGAAACAGGAAAACGATCAGCTTAATTGAAGTAGCTTTTCTGCGCTCCCCGTGTGGCGTATCCTTCTCCTTCGTCTCGGTGCCTGGCTCTGTATGTCATCTCTCACATGTTGGTGGGGAGGCTGTGGGGGTGGCGAGACGGCCACCTGGGTGAGCAGCTTCCTCAGGAGGAACATTGGAGGCTTTCAGAGAGCCCCAGAAGCTGCTTATGTCTGCTCCATACCCTTGGTGTCCCTCGCTGAGTCTCACGCTTTCTGCTTTTAGTGTGATGCGAAAATTGTAACTTTTGGTGTTCTTCTTTTTCCTGGTGGAGAGGAGATGTTATAAGCTGCTTTGGGAAGTCTGCGAGCCTCAGTAGCCCTTCTGAGAGAGCATAAAGTGGCTTTAGTGCCTTCCAAATCCTCTTGACTTCTGCCTCCTTTGGAGCTGCAGTAAGAGTTAGAACTGGAGTTACTCCAGTTACCACAAATACTGTATTTCAGATGCCTTTGTCTTAAAAAGTGTGTGCAGACATGGAGGAATTAGTCCACCACCATCATACTTTATTCAGGTATTTTTGGTGATTTTTTTTTTTTTTCTTTTAATAAATGGGGAAATAACAAAGTAGTGTCAGGCATGACCGTACACAGACAGATGGAGGAGGAGAACTTCCTGGGTCCGGGGCTTGCCTTCTCTGAAATCCTGTTAATTTTCAGGATGCTGACTCTGCTTTCCTCTGGTATTCCCGATGAGTCACTGGAAAACATGGATAATCGTGTCTGTGCCGTGACCAGTAAGCCAGTGTGGGCTCAGGCAAAGTACTCCTGGCTTTGGACAGCTTCATCAATGCAAACCTTGATGAGGAAAAGGGCTGGATCTGCATGGGGAGCTGTGTTGGGGGGTAATGCTTCAGGAGAACTTGTGATGCCTGGGTAGGTGCTTCCTAATGGCATGTGTTAGGTCAAAGATAACGTATATATCAAAGACACCAGCGTTTTAAAAATAAATCCGTACTACTATGTGTACGAACAGTTGTTGCATGTCTGTAGCATATATAGGTGTGCTCTGTTCAGTTTTGTCCAGGTCAGTGACAGCATTGCAGACTGGGATTGTTCAGAGAAATGATTCCTGTAGAGATCTACCGTAAATTTTAATTTTTAACTCATAGAGCACATACTGACTTCCTATAGGCAACTGGCTGCCTGGGAGCCTAATACAGAGCGTTTCTTTAACTCTGCAGAGAAAGTTTTCAGTCAGTTTAGGAACTTTTCAGCTATTAATTAACACTCTTGTTCCTAGAAAATAAAAGGGGAGGCAGAATTTTTACAAGATGGGGATTTACACTTTACATCATATTGAAGGTAACAGTACAAGGTCCTGATGTAAGGATTCTGGGCTGGTGTTAATTCTGGGGGAAAACCGTTTCTGAATTTCCATCTGGCCTCCTTGGTGGATTTTGTAGTTTTCTTCTTCATCTCTCCGTGCTACAAATGCTTGATTTAGGTGTGCTGATGCGATCTCGATTTTGGATTTGTTGCAATACTTGGCACAGCTTTCTTTGTGTTCCAGATGCCTTTTCCCTTCTGCAGAGACAAAGCTTTCAGGGAAGGGGAAAGTAAACTGGATGCAACTTAAAGTCAAACCAACGTCTCTGGGAAGCCTTTCTGTCAGCTTGTTAGTACAGGCATAAGCATTACAGTATTTTTTTCCTTTGAAATGTTTGTGTTTCTGGAGTTTGTCCAGTGTTGGCTGTAGAGCACATGCAGGATACGCTTTGTCTAATCCTTTAGTAGTCCTTCAGGACTGAAATCCAATACATCTTGCTAAATACTCGTAGATGTGTCCAACTTGAGATAAATAGCCGAAAGCTGACTTATATTAATGAATCCCAGCTCAAATGAGGAACTAGTGCTAATCCAGTTTTGAAGTATTTACTCCATGAAAGATGTCAGTTTCCCCTCTCCTCTTCTGCTTACTCCAGGTCTGAAATGTACCCGAAACAGACAGAGGTGGCCTCTCACCCTCTCTGAAATACCTGGCTTGCTCCTCTTCACAGGCTTTCTTTGAAAGGGAGATGGACCACTGAAAAATTAGCATATCTTTTCTTTTCTGTAAATTTGAAAATGTCTTTAATTCTGTTTTCTGGCCTGTGGTAGATCCCAAGGCTATTCTAACAATAGTCATTTTCTGAATGACGCTTTAATGAATTCCTTAATGAGTTACCAGAATAGTTTCCTCCTTTAGCTTGGGGGGGAAATTGAAATCCTGCCCTGTCTAAATGGGAAGAATATTAAAAAATAGATAATTCTTGTAATTCTGAAACTTTATCTACATTTTCAGGCTGTAGTTGTCAAAAATGTTTATATATTTATAGCATTCTTTATCTTCTCATGTTTATGTAATTTGTGCATTAAATCTGATTTCTGATATAAAGACTTGTAATACATAAAGCAGCAGTTGCTGAATTTCAGTTTCATCAGCAAAATATGAAATATCTCTGGAAATATTTTTCCGCTCCATATAGCTTTGTAACTAAACTGAAATAATTACATTGAGAACTATTATGTGTAATCATGTATCCATATTCATAACAGAACAACCAGATGGATGAATAACCTAAGTAACTATTGCCCAAGATACTTTAATTTGTTGGTTGGTTTTTTTTTTTTTTTAATAATATTTCTTAGCACTTCTGCTTTATTTCGAGTGCTATTTATAATATTTTAGCACGGACCTTTTCTTGATGTGTTTTCAGAGGTTTGTGGTGATTGATTTTACCACAGGGTGTTGGAGTTGCCAAAATGTCTTTATGAACCCATTAGAAAATACAAGCGATGAGCAGTATAAGGGCTTGCTGTGTAATTTATGAACACAAATGGATGGACAAGTGGGCATAATTTGGTATATATGCTTGTAGGCACTTGTTTTCTTACGGTCCCCGAGATGGCGGGGAATTTGGGAAGGTGCTGTAGGCACGTAGGAGTCCCGTGTGTGTTGGCAGAGTGAAGAATTGTCTTCCTCATGGAGGAGTCTTGTGGCTTGACGTGGTGAGTTCCTACCTGGGTTGCAGGCAGAGCTTCGTGAAGCAGCTTCAAGTATCCAGATACCTTTTGGAAGCCCAGCCTTGGGTGTTTGTGTTTGCCTGCCTGCCTGCTCCTGCTTCTCCAAACAAAGCACGGAAGTACTGACATCACTTGGTTTGGAGTTGTGCGTAATAAAATAACATGTGTTTAGGGAAGGTGGCTGAATAGCCCGGGGGTCCCAGGAGGAGGTTGCTGCTGCCAAACAGGGAGTTGATGGTGCCGGACTGTACCCAGACCTAATACTTAAGGACCTTTGACTGTGCTCTGTTAGTAGAGGAGAGCTTTCTGAACTTCTGTACGTGGAATTTAAAAAAAAAATAAGATAATATTTCAGAAGTAAGATGGTAAACCCTGGTGCCTGTGGTCCCTGTGATCGTTGGAAGGCGGCAGGGGTACGGGGTCATGGAGAGCTTTGCAGTTCCCTGTGTCCCCAGCAGCATGCCAGCCTCCCAGCTCCTGCTTTAGCCTTTAGCATCCTCCCAATCCCACCAGCTGCTCTGCAGGGAAAAGCAATGGCCGTAGGGAATGGTGCAGTGCATGGAGTTTGTTGAGGAGTTGCTTGTGCTTCAGCGTGGTGTGCGCGTAGTGCTGGCTGTAGGGAGGGCTGCGTTTCAGAGACGAAGTGAAATGAAGGCAACTGGCAATGTAAAAACCATTGCTGTAGTGGACCCTGAAGCAGGAAATATCTCAACGCTGAACCAGATGGAAGTAGCTGATGATAATTTGAGTTTCCAAGTCTTGACACAGATGGTGAACAATTTAAAGGACGCTTGCTTTCAAAATAAAACCTGCTGTGCATATGACTCCAGTGAACAAATTGAGACCCTGAAATGACTGCGGATTATCAAGGCAGTGACTTGGAATGTCCTATAAATACTGTCCTCTGTTGCACTGCAGTTGTAATGACTAAGAGATACGGTTAAGTGAGTCGCTTGAGTCAGGAAAGTTACAGACAAGAGTCTGTGGGAACCTGTAAACTCTCTTGACTAAACTTAAGGTTACTCTCCCAAAATACGAACACAGGAATAAAAACTGAAGTCATGATGGCAAGAAACGGAGGTTTTACCTTTAATTATTACTGTTCATTAAGTGATGGAAAGAGCTAAAAGAGGCTTTGTTTATTGTCTTCTGTTGGTTTGTCCTGTCGATCAATGGACCCAAAGAAAGGACCGAGCCTGTGCTTATTCCCTCCTTAATTACTTTGGAGACTGTCATATGGTGGGCTGTGAGTCCCTCCATCCTTGCTTTTGCCTTGTGGTACAGCCTGGGCTTGAAAATCTTGTCCTTCTCTTATTTATTTTTTTCTTCCTGCTTTGGGGTCTCTCAGGAGCATGTTACCATTTCTTCTGTTCTATGTCAGACGATCTATGACTCCTTCATAACTTGCATATGTAGAAAATAATGCTTATATTCAAGCCTGTAGCGTGGTGCCTCTGATGTAGGCAGTGGTGGTGGTGCCTGGTGTCTGGCCCTGCCTGCTGGGTGGCCTGGTGGCCTCACTCCATGGACAGCAAGGTATTGCTTTGGATCTTTTGAGGAAAATGTGATTATACACAAAAGCTTTCTCACTACCTGCTTATTTTCCCTTCTGTGTTTTTTTTTTTTTTTTTTAGTCTATCATATGCTTCCTAATTTTTAAAGATTTCCAAGCTTTTTTTCTTGATTTCTCGTATTATGTCCTTATACGCCAGCTTTCTGCAGTCATCACCCATCGTCTTGTTCGTAATAGAGTTTCTTCCTTCCTACTCACCCGGAGAAACCTGTTTCACCCTTGGCATTGATGGGAAATGTTGGTTGCGTCTCCATCCAGAGCCTTCCCAATGCTTCTTTGACCAAGAATCTTAGGTTCAACAGACTTGGAGGATTTTCGCCCCTCCCTTCTGAGGCTGCTCTGGTTTTGGGGTTGGATGTGGGTTTTTTCTGGTTGGTTGGTGGTTGTTTTTTTTCTCTTCTGTGGCATGACCTCTGTGAAATTTCCAGTGCACATGGTAAGTGGTGTAACTAAGGCAATGGTTTTACTGATAGTGTTTTTAGTAAATTGGTTTAAAAAGAAGTGGTTTGTGGGGCTGTTGGGTTTAGTTTTGGAGGTAGTTGTGCTTCTGTTTCAAGTCAGGGTTGCTCTGTGGAAGGTGTGTCTTTGGTGTGGCACTACCTGGCTGCCTCCTTCCTCGACAGCCTGTCAGCGATGCCTCTCGCTGCTGACACTCTGCCTTCCACCCCTGGGTGACCTTGTCAAATCTGTTCTGCACTTTTTTGTGTGTGTGTCTATTACCAACCCTTAGCGAGCGGCGTCAGAAGAAAGAAGACAACGTTATTTTCTCACGGGCTTCCCAGGGGATGGGCAGAAGAGCCGCTTGGAATTCCTGTAAGACGCAGGCGCGGCGGGTGGCACTGGCTTCTTTTTAAAACGAGTCTAGTGACATATGACAAAGCACTGGAAGGGATCGAAGCGGTAGATAAAGATCCCTTTCCCAGAGTTTTCAGTTGCAGAGCTCTTCTGGTGAGAAAACAGTTGTTCTTGCTCACGAGTTAAGTGGCTGGGGATGAGAGCAGATACTTCTCTGGCGCGGAGGTATTTCTTAGGCAGGCGTTTCCATGGGGCGTGAGCCAAACGGGACAAAACCCAACTCCAACTTTTGATGGAGAGCCAAGTATTCTTTTGGTATTTATTATATTACACGTTGTTTATTTGTTGGTTTTGTTCTTGAGTGTTTCGCTGTAACCAAGAGTCTAAAAGGATTAAAAAAAAAAAAAAAGGCATTAGACATTCATCTGGATAATAGAGATATCTGCAGTTACATTAGATTGGATTGCTTTACCACTCAGTGTTGCTGCCCTAAACAGCTCCGGGACTGATAAGGTGCTGACAGACGAGGGAATTATTAGTGGCTGATACAGAATTGCCTGCTGTAAGCTCTCAGCGTGTCTCTGAAATGCTGATTATGGAAACTGGACTTTAGGCTCCATTTAGTCCGATCCCATCTCTCGGTGAATCGTGCTGCTGGGTTGATGCAAGTAGCACATGTGCAAGTCTTAATGTGATTATAAAAAAAAAATCTGTCGTTAAACTGGCGCCGCCTTGTAATCGTGTCTGCAACAGGGATGGGGAGTTACGTGTTTAGTCAGTGGGCGCTGCACACGTAGTGGGTAGAGTGTCCCACCAGCAAGGTTTCATTTGGGGAAAAAAAACTTCCTAGAGAAACAAGGTGAGTCTTTGAGGAGTGCCTAAAGGAGCTCGGCTTCCAGCTCTGTGGGAATTCTTATTCCTGAAAAATAAAGCAGCAGAGTGGATATAGCCAGATAAGCACTTTTTAATAAAGCCTTGAGAGAACTGGTCAGTTGCGGTGCTGTTTACATTTTTAGAAGTTTTGTGTGGGTTCAGCTTGTGTTTGATTTTTCGAGTTGGATGTGTTCCTTGAAATGATTTATTAACAGATTTTTATCAAGCACTTTTGCTGCAAAGGAGCCCACTGTTTATTTACTGAACTGTGATAACCAAGTGATGTAACGGGTTCAGATTTGTGCCTTCAACACAGAAAGTACCGTTTGGGCTGAGCAGCAGTCGCTGGCTTCTGCAGTTAGAGCACAGGAAGGCGAACATGTTCTCCACTGACTTCTGGAAGAAGTTCCAGTACTATTGGGGCTTGAATATCTATTAGGATAACTGTTTAAGACTTTAAAGTCCGGTCTTGATACCATCTGTAACACCACGTGCTGCTCTGGGAGCTGTTCTTACATCAAAATATAAATTCGAAGACGAGTTCGTGTATTGTGTTAGTATGATCTCCCAGTGCTTCTGTAACGTTTACACGAGGAACGTGGGAAATAAATATAAAATAGTTCTGCAGAGACGAAATAAGATAATTGAATACCAGCTCAGGTATTGATAAGATTGGGAGGAGGAGGATGGTGTTGAGAAAGGACTGAGTAAACTTAGTAAAAATTAAGATGTTGGTGAGCGCTCATGAAGCCTTGGGCGCTCTCGTCGTGCTTCCCCTCTTCCTGCACATCGCAGGTGTTTCTGTTGTTGCCTTCACGAGCAGCATCATGGTTTTGCTCTGAGACACTGATGGACCGAGAAACATTTCTGCAGTTCAAAATGTCTTTCTCCAGAGCACTGCAGGCTCCTAATAGAGGAGGTTGGATTTCTACAGGAAAATAGCACAAATGCTCTCCCCACTTCACAGTTCGGTGGCTGTGGACAGAAATCCCACTACAGAGAGGTCCAGGTGTCTTCTAGGATGTTTCCACCAAACTTAGCCAGAGCAAAAGTCACTTGATTTATATATTAAAAACAAGCTGTTTTGCTGGGCGTGGGAGCTTGGATTAAGCGTACAGTGCAGTAGCTGTCATTAGTTTGGGATATTTAATAGTTCTGTTTTGAGGTAGAGGTCCTAGAAGTGCTGAATGACTCAAATAGTTTAGAAATAACCATAGATTATTAGAGTAATGGAGTATTTTTACAGTGGGGAAAACAAACCTTTTAAGGTGCAGGTGGTTGCAGAGGACAGATACACTGTCCGGTTTAGCATGAGCTCGTGCTGCTGGTTGGAGCTTGCCAAATAGAAATATTTGAGCAGATTCAGTACCTCTTTGGAAGTCATTCCAGGGAAAGGCTTCTCCTTAAGCTGTTGGTTCTGATGGGGCAGTGCTAGAAACGGCAGGGATCTGCCCCTTTGTCCAGGAGCTGGCCGGTGCCTCCTCTGGCTGCCCCTACCCTGGGCTGCCAGTGTGGGGGGGTGCTCTGTGCCAGCGCCTCCCCTCTTTTCAGCAGAGAGTTGGAACGATGCTGGGAAGATAATACGCAAAGAAGAAAAGAGTTAAAATATTTTTCCCTTATAGCAACAGGTTGCCAAGTTACTGCCCAGTTAGAGGCACCTTAAACACTCTGCTGGCGTTAATATACGTGACCATCAGTGGTGTGTTTAAAATACACCTTCTTAGGGTAGTTATGCTTAGGAAGTAAAGAGTTAGCCCTTGAGCTATCTTGAATTAATGAGGGTGATTTTGAGGCCTGGGGTAGTAAGGGTATAACTTACAAGGTCCCCTTTGATGCATTTCGGAGGGTTGCTCTAGGAAAGGGGAACCAAATTAGTCAGTGGGACAGGATTCCCTGGCTGCTGGTGGGACGGTCTCATCTGGGAATTTGCCATGTTCGTTTGTGATAGATTATTGGGCTAGATCAACCCTAGTTAGACTAGGAAAGGTGCTAGAATGATCAGGTTAACTTGTGATAAAGTTAGGCGTTTTGACTATAAATGTAGGTGGCTGTTGTGCAAAAAGGTGTGGAGTTCAATGTCCATAAGCAGAACTTTTGTGTGTTTCTCTAACTCCAGCTTCCCTCACTGCCCAGAAGTTAATATATTTGATTTATGGAGGCAGTAGGATGTGTTGCTGGGCTCTTAAAAGACTAGGAATGCCATATCAGCTATGTTTCCTTCTCCCTCTTTCTTTTGAAAGGAACATCAAAATTAGTAGGGTTTCCAAGGGTTCCCCTTAGGTGGGAAATAGGGAGTTTGTCTGGGTGTGAGCTCCCTGGGAGAGCACTGCAGGGAGACCCTGTTTCTCGTGGAAGGGGTTGATGGTGAGATTGACTCCACAGTCTGGATGGAGCTGGACAGGGGCTCTTTGTTGAGCCTGGTTGCCCGGCCAACTCTGTTGCTCCTCTGGAAGTGGCACAAGGCATGTGATTTCTTACTGCTTTGGAGAAAAACAATTTTCCCCTGTTTTTGCAAAATGCCGCTCTTATCTTTTTATGCGTTCAGTGCTGTTTGACTCGCTTCCATGGTTACATTTTTACATTAATTCTGGTATAAGATGCAACTTCAGGAAAAATACCATGTATTTCCCATTTCTGCAATAGGCTAGCTGTTGGAGGAAAGAAAAAGTGTTGGTGGATCAAACTGTGGCTTTTAGCAGGTAATTCTTCTCTTTGACTGTTATTTCTAAGAAAGCAGGACAAGTTCCTTGGGGGTTATTTGACTCTGGATCCGTGCTCTTTTTTTTTCTGTAGTTCTTGCTCTTGGAGACAGCTTGAAGGACTGAGAGACAAATAAGGTGATGGCAAGTGAAAATAAATGGAGTAAAGTTTGATGGGTGAAGGGCCTGAAACTCCTTCTGTCTTTCCCACTCCATAAGTTTTCTGAGAATAAAACCAGAATTCCTCTGTTGCTTTTTCCCTTGTAGAAGTGCTGAGGAGGAAGAACAGTAGGAAAGGAAAACTTCTTCCCATCGCCCCATTTTCCCCTCGCTTTAGGCTTTTTGCTCTGCATCATCAGCTCTGTATTGCAGGGAATAGTGTCTTGCAGGGGCTGCTTTTTTGCTAACTATTTCTGCGGTAGTGTGATAGCAGTTTTATTGTGTTGAACTTGATTTTTATAGTCATTGAAATGACTATTAAAATATAGCCGTGGCATTAAGCTCAGTGCTATGGAAGGGCTTAGTAAAAGACACCCTGTGTGCAAAATGATCTTCAGCGCAGTAGAGACCTGCTCAGTGGGAAGGGAGAAGCTTGAAGCAGGGGACTGATGCGTCAAACATCTTCTGATGGAGCTAAGATGACTCTGGTGTGGATTGGTTTTATTAAAATCCTCGTGCAGACATAGCTGGGCTTCATTCTTGCTGGCTTTTGCCTGGCAGCAGAAAGCTGGAAAAGTATTTTTCAGAAAGGCTCTGCCGTATCCAGTGAAGTGTGAAGGTCCTGAGTAGCTGCCTGTGTCTGTCATCCACAACCAGTCTTCTACCCAACCTGCGTAAGAGGTGCTTCTCCCAGTCTCTTGGGAAGCTTGAGGACCAGCTTGTGGTTGAGCATCAGTGCCTGTGCAGAATTTGACCATCATTTGTGCTTTTTCAGCCTGGAGTGCTGGCTTGGGAAGGACTTCAGGGTTTCCCTGTGCTGTGTGTGTGACTGATACCCTCCCTTTCATAAGCGGGTTGTTGCTTTTTGGGGATGTTTCTGCCTGGTTCTGTGTTTGGCAGGACAGTTCTGAAAAGCACCGCTCTGTTTGGGACCTCCTCCTAAGGCTGCAGGTGGTGTCTGTTGGAGTTGGTGGTGTCTCCCTCCCGTGCTTGGCCACGTGCTGCTGTCTTCACGGAGCTATACGAGAAGAAGCATTGAGGTTTAGAGCTCGTTTAGCTTCTTGTGACTCTTGGCAGAGAGCTGAGGTGGGTGGCAGCACTGGTGCAGGGGAAGGGACTGGGACGTGCAGCTGGAGGCCCATCAGGCAGGATTGGGTGGGGAGCTGCAGCGCTGCCAGCAGAGGTCTCTTACCATCTTTTGGGGAACCTCTGTCCGATGACACGACCCGATGGTGACTCACGATCAGTTCATTCTCATCTTCTGTCAGCGTTGACCATAAGCTGAACTAGTTTCTCCTCCCCTCCAGTGTTTAACTCTCTTTTTTTCCTTCCTCCCTTCCTATCTGTGCCCAGCATGAGATGCATTCTATATGTAGCAATATTGAAGTTTTTGTGAATTTTGTAAAGGCTTCAGGTGGAGCCTGTTTTGAATTTCAGTTACTTAAAAGCACCAAAGTCCTTTCTTCGTGTGCAGGCTGGTAAGCATGGTACTGTCTTTGCCTTTGAGGATGTTGCCTGTGGGCCCACCATAGCAAGAGCCAACTTATTGCTTCTTAGTGATGCTCAGTGAAATGTAGGAAATGCAAGGGAACATCAAAACTCACTTGCTTTGCGATTCTGTGTTAACAAAAGACAGATGCCAAGGCATCTGCTTCTCAATAACGTTTTCTGTTTGTCTAAATCAGCATCTTGTCTTTCTACAGAACCCACTCTTAAGAGCTTGGGGTGCTGAGATTACTTTGTGCATCCAACGTGTTTCAGTTAATGTACTTTTTAATATTAAAAATCAATTTGAATGTTCTTGATTGCGTTTTCTGTTAGCTGTGCATTATGGCACATTATTAATGCTGTGATAGTCAATAATGATATCTTTTTTTTTAAATACTAGTTTCAACTTCATACCCTCAGTACTTAGTGGTGAAGTACTCTGAATACTGATTAAGTAGCAAGAAGGAGGAGGGAGAAAGCTGTTAAAAGAGTGAGTTGGCATCATACTTCTTCAGCTCCCTAAAAATAAAGGATCTGGCTTAAAAGGGAGAAGAGGAAGAAAAGGAAATTCTGTACTTAGAGGGTGGCAGAGCCCTGGAACAGGCTGCCCAGAGAGGTGGTGAAGTCTCTGTCTCTGGAGATGTTCAAAATTCAAAACCTGCCTGGACACGTTCCTGTGCAACCTGCTCTGGCGGGACTGGATGATCTCCAGAGGTCCCTTCCAATCCCTTATCATTCTGTGATTCTGTGAAAAGCAAGAACCTGAACTTGGTTCTTGAAAATTTTGGTTAGGTCCAGAACCCTTCTTTCTTTATTATTTATTTATTTTATTTTAAACTCACTGCAGTAAGAACCAGTGTGCATCTCGAGCTCTGCCCGCAGGATTCAGCAACGGGGGATGGTGACCCTTCTGGAAGGCAACATGACTTAAGTTTGGGGATTGCTTTGTACTGATGAAATTTTCTCAGCTTATTAATTCATACTGGGTAGGGATAAGGCTCCAGATGTGTCGTGAATTGTATTGCTGCCCTGTGTTGCCATCTGATATAAAACCTGACGTGTTGAGCTGTGTTTTTAGAGGCTGGGGTGGCCTTTTGCTCTTTCTAACCTGTGCTCCACCGACAGTCAGTGCTGCACTTTTCCTTAAGTTCTCTAAATGCAGAATTTATTCCTGTGAACGTTTCTTGGGAAAGGGGACAGCAGGCTCTCTCTGCAGGGGTTTCAGTTTGAGGGGTGCCGGAATCCAGGTTCAGGGTTCTCTAACCCTTGTCAGATGTTCTGTGTTCACGGAGGAGGGACGGTGCTCCTGGCCTCGCGTGGGAATACTTCCCAGATGAAGCATTTTTATTTCTTTTTCCCCAGGTATTTGCTGCTCAAGTGAAGGAGGGGAAGGAATGATGATCTCCCCTTTGTAAGGGAAAATGAATTTAAATCCTCACCATCTACTTAAACTTGCTGGATTTAGTGTAGTCCTGCTGGAGATATACCTGCAGTAAGTGATGTTCATGGATTTAGGCAGTGAGATCTGAGACGCAGCTCCTGACTTGTACAATTCTTTTTTTTTTTTCCTTCCTTCTCCATTAGCCTGGGCTGTAAAAATTGGAAACTTGTCTGGGTAAATAACAGGGGACTAAGGAGCCTAATGCTGAAGGCAACCACTTTCCTTTTGGCGAAAACAGGAGGAAAACCTTGGGGTTTCTTTTATTTTTAATACTGAAGAATTTGCAAGAGACTTTACCTTCGCTCCTGTGATTTCAGGCTGCTTTTATGGAAAGAGCACAATAATGATTTGGGGATTTTTTGTTTGTAAGACAGCGTTAAATAAAGCTGATAAAATATTAAATGTAGTTTCCTTTCTTTCCGAAGTGTGGAGTGATTAATACAGTCTCTAATGTAAAGTAATTCTGGGGAATATTACACTGTAACGTTTTTATGGTATCTTAAGATACCTCACCTTTCATGCAGCCAGAGAAAAGCTTTTTCAGTGTATATTGGTGTTACCTTTGTTTGCTTTTTTTTTTCTTTTTTTACCCCTCTGTCACCTCTCTCTAATTTTTCTAGTATTCCACTCTTCATTTTTCTAATGCACACAGATTAATGAGTGCAGCTCTGTAGAGGTGTTTGTTTTGAATTCTTTAGCAGTAAATGGGTTTTTAGTGCAATTACTGTAATGCCCTATTCATTGTTCCTTTCTTCATCAACTCCTAGAGTCGAAAAAATTGCTCTTTCTATGCCCACACTAATCCATGGCTGTTGGCACTTCAGTCCTTCTGTGTTGATGTACTTTGTGGAGGAGGAGGAGGAGGGGAGCAGGGAGAGCCTTCATGCAGAGAGTGACCTGGCTGAAAGCACAGCTGATGAGGATAAACATTTTGGGTGGTGCTGAGACCTTCTATCCTGGAGTGTGGGACTGAGGGGTGGCTTCAGATTGGTTTTGTCACTGTGACTTTCTGTTCATCCTAGTTCTGCTCAGTACATCTCGGAGGCAAAACCCAGAGCTCACGTGCTTTGGTGTGAGGGTGGTGAGAGCCTGGCCCAGGTTGCCCAGAGAAGCTGTGGCTGCCCCATCCCTGGAGGGGTTCAAGGCCAGGCTGGATGGGGCTTGGAGCAACCTGGGGTGGTGGGAGGTGTCCCTGCCCAGGGCAGGGGGTGGAACAACAGATGGTCTTTAAGGTCCCTTCCAAACCAAACTCTTGTACAAAGAACATTAAGATACTGTTCTGGTATGAGGTTAACTTGTGCTGGCCAGGTCTCAGTCATAAATCTTTTGATGCTTAAATAACCATGTTCCTTGTCTTGCTTGTACGATGTAGCAAAGGTTTTCCTAAGTTAGGAGGCTGCCTCCTTTGCCAAAACACAGAGCCTTGGGTCCCAACTCAAGCACAACGGGGAGGCTTAACCTTACCTGGTATAGATACTCCCAGTGCTTCATTTAGCTTAGAGCTCTCCAAGCTAAAAACCTGTCACACTGGGGAACTGGGTTTTCCAAATTTAACTAAAATAAGTTTTACTTAAAAAGATATAAAATTTTGAAGTTACACTTCAGGCTGTTAAATATTTTAAATGGTGACTCAGAGTATGGTTGATCAGACAAAATACAAGCATGCCAGCTTCATGCTTTATTCCTCCAAGTTTTGTCTTTTCCTTTAATTAAAGCCTCGTTGTTTGCTCCAACCAAACATTTCATCTGTCATAACATCTTTTGATGTCACTCTATGTAAAAAAAAAACAAAAACCAAACCTATGCTGAGAGGGAGGGATCTGCTAGGTTACATAGGATTTTGTAGTGTAGCTTGTTTTCTAATCACAGGGGTGGAATGCAATTTATAGTTATTTTTTGTTGTTTGCTTCCTGATCTTTTGATGCTGCTGCAAGCTAAAAATCTGATTTTTTTTTTTTCCTAAATGTTTTTCTTTTTTGTAAACATGTTTTTCACATACACGTATTTCTAAAGCTAAATCTTCCCCCCATGGCTGTTGCTCCTCACTCGGTTCAGGGCAGTGGGAGCTGTTGTGGGCAATAATTACCACCTGGTCGGTGTCTGTTGTCTTCTATCAAAAGAACTAGTCATCACAGTGAAGCTCCTGTTACGTGACCCTCCTTGTTCTGACAGACACCAGTTAGCGCTCTCGGATATAAGTTTTAATATCTTTTATTCACAGCTGCCTTTGATCCGTAGTGTTATTCCCTTTAAATGTTTGAGAAACGCTTAGCTGAAGTGTGAACTGAGTGCAGGACTGTTTTAAATCTGTCATAAAGTGACTTTTTCCTGACTGAGGTGTCTAGTAGGTGGCAGCAACGTTGCTCATTGGGGTCCCAAAGGTGGAAGACTGGAGATGGGTTCCTTTTTGGACACGTTGGGCACACACAGGTCCTCTTGACTCTAGGAATGGCTGTGAGAGGTCAAGAGATCTAGATGAAGACCTGAAGGATGGAGCCGAGTGTTGAACTCCAATACACACGGGTCTGGAGGAGTTAGGGTTGACTTTGTGACTTTGTCTTCCCTGGTACATACAAAAACTCCACTGAAAACATTTCTGATGTGTTACTGAGCAGGCTGTCCCATGTGCCGTGTCCTCACCATCGTTAACATCCCTCAGCTCAGAGCAGTTCAAAGTGTTAATTTTTGTTAATGTGTTTTTCACAGTACTGCAGAATAGTAATTATGGCTCTGAAATACTTCATGCCAGATACCTAGGAGGGAGGGTTTATCTCTCTTTAATAATGAAAAAGTGAACAAAACCAAAGCAGGAATAGTTAGCTTGGCTTGTTTTGATGTCAATAAAACTATATTAATTTCTAAAGCTTTCATTTAAATACTGTTGATACTAGTCTCTGCAATGCATTTGACCTTTATTCTTTTACCCTACAGTGTCTTCTTCTCTATTTATAATCTTACACCATATGATGCATTTTCTTTTCCAAATTGCTTTCTCATATTTTTTTTCAATTTATTTTATTATTTATTATTTTATTTTTGCTCTTGGATATATTTATTTACTACTTAACTCTAAGGCCTGCAGAGGGGGTTCTGCTGAGAAAAGGGCCAGGACAGCCCTTCATATGTTCGTTGTTGGTAACACTGTAAGCTGGAATTTGATAATTTCTGGGGACAAAACCAGTAACTCCTGGAGGCTGAAACGAAGCTGCAGCCACGGTTGGAGGCAGCCCTGGGCACCGTGCCCTCTCCTCGTGGTGGGATTAGACCCTCTCACATGCCTTTTTGGATGTTTGCTGCTTGTGTTCCTGGGGCTAAACCGATTAGCAGATTGGAGATCAAAAAGAAGTATTTTTCTCCAGTTACTGGTTCTTACAGATGTAATTCATGTTGTTGATCTTCTATGTAATACGGACCCCAGCCTATTTCTTGGGACTGCTTGGGAATAGGAGAACTTGGGCAGGTAAGTGGGGGTCCTTCCTGGGTCCGGTCTCTTGTTGCCTTTAGAACCGTGGCTTTTGGCCTTTTGCTGTAAGTTTTATGTTTGAGGTGGTTTTGGAAGTGCTTTGTGACTGGTATCAAACGCAGCACCTGATGCTTATGTCCTGTGAACTCTTTTGGCCTGAACATCTGTGAAGATTTCCTGCAAGAAGGGGATCTACACGGAATTTATCTTTCTGTTCCAGTAATAATATCTCAGAGTCCCACCGGAGCTCTTCTGCCCGGTGCTGGTGGAGCACCATCCCTGGAAGCTCATCTAGAAAGAAAAGCAAGTAGTTATTTGAGAGGCAATAGGAAGTTTTGAGGTAACTCTCATATTCAAAAAATGCTTTCGGTCCCCAAAGAATTATGACAAGTAGTAAGAAGCTCAGGAATTTCACAAAGCTGTCCTTTGCGCGGAAACTTCTGTGGGTTCACCTCGAGTGTAGTTCATTAACTTCACTCTTGGGAAATACTGGAGCGGCTGCCCAAGGATTTTTGTGAAAATGGAAAGATTTTGTTTCTTACAGTTTGCTTCATGCGAAACACAAAAATGTAGCTCTAGGAGTCATAACTGTTTTGTTTTTCAGATTATTAATATTTTCTTGCCAGGCAAACTTAGTTTGCAGCATTATTTGCCAGATTAATTTTTGGTTTTTGCTAATCACGGTGCTCAGTTTCCAGATCTTCTTTTGAGAAGGGTAGGGAGTGAATGGGTCTTGGAATTGCTTTTATTTGGTTGTATTTTATTATTTTCTGAAGATGGCAGTTCTCAAGAACTCTGCTTTCCTATCAGCCAGTTCTTTAAAAACCAAACCCCCCCGCTGTGGTTTCTGTTTATTGGTTACTATGTCCTTTCTTTGGTGAGTGAGATAATGCATCTTTCCTGTTTGAATCATCTCTGGCAATGTATACCTGGCGACTGTTTTCTTCAAAGCAAGCCAGTTTTTGTTCCCTCCAACGTTACTCTTGGGGCCAGGATGAGGTCTGGCCGAGCAGGGGCAGCCGGTGGGTCGGTGGCCACGGGGCAGGAGCCAGTTCCAGTGTTCAGTACTTGCTGTTGACTTCATCGTCAGCTGAACATGTTCATCCAGTGCTCCTTCAGGGCAGATTAAACAGGTGGAAACGACCACTGGTTTGGGGAGCAGGGATGGGCACTCTCCTCCAAGGCTTGAGCTGGGACTCGCGACCTACACTGAAGTCACTTTTGGAATATACGTAGCTGCAGATTTTCTGTCTAGGTTTGCTAAACAAATCTGAGCCGTTCCCTCAGTCCAGCATCCTTTCTGCTCTGCTCTGAGTTCCCAGTATTGACACCAGCTGTGTGTGATGACCACCATCAGTGTGGGCTTTCCCGTCTCCCACGTTGTGGCTCTTGCTGCTTGTGGTCCTGGGTGGCAGAACTCCAGGCTTGCTCTGAATTGAGCCCTGGAAAGGGAAATGGTTTTCACTTTATTCTCTTTCCTCACCCTGCTCGGTAGCAGAACCACTCAGATTTATTTGTGATAACAAATGTATTTGGTGAATTAGGGTATTATGGGGGTGTAGGTTGTGGGTGCTGTCAGGACTTGCTGATGATTAAAATACAATAGTTTAATTATAATACTGCCAAACGAGGGATAGGATTGGTCTCTCCCATGAACGCAGTACCTCTGTCCCTCAGGAATCCTGAAATCATACTGTTTTTAAAGATATGCATGCAGTAAATCACTGAAGGGACCAAAAAATCGTTCTTTAATATTAGTGAGTCCCTAGAATTATGAAATTCTTTAATATTAGTAAGTCAGGTTTTCTAAAAGCACTTTGTAGGTTTCCCGTGTGACAGTGGAAGAAGTGCAGTTCATTACAGAACTGCCTAAAATTGACACAAAATGCTGGAAGAGGGACAAGTCCAACAAAAAAAATAATAATTAATTGAATGGTTTTTTTACGAAGAAGCAAAGTGTCACCAATGAAGGGAGGGCCCGCCTTTGGAAAATGCACTTGTGGTTTGTTGAGATTTGTTACAAGGGGAAAGGGATTGAAGGTCTTGGCTGAATTTTTACAAATTTTGTTTTTACGAAATCCTTTGGGAGAAAGTTGTGGGTTTTTTTTTTTTTTTTTCTTTCCCCCATTGGTTGGACTAGATGATCTTAAAAGGTCCCTTCCTACCTAGGGGATTCTGTGAAAGTTGAGGATGGCAACAGCGAGGGACAAAAGTAATTGTGTGGAGAAACAAAAATCCTGCGAGATCCGTCGCCTCCTTGTGCTAACGGTGGTGTTTCCTCTCTGCAGCTCTCTACAACTACGACGCCAGGGGCCCGGATGAGCTCTCCTTGCAAATAGGCGACACGGTGCACATCTTGGAGACGTATGAAGGTGAGATGGCAAAAGCTGCATTTAAAAACACCGGGTGTGCTGCGATGGCTTTACTATTTCCCTTTGTGACTTTATCTTCTCCCGTTAGCGGGTGACGAATTACTTGCTTTCTTGCTAAAGGACAAAACACATTCTTTCTAATAAACACGGAATTAACCAGTGCTAGATGTGAATGAAGATGCATGGGGTCGATACCTGGTGAATAACCATTTCCTTTCCTATGGAAGATGGATGTTCCCAGGGCTTTGTTTGTATGGATCAATTCCAGTGTCTATCTCACGTTAGAGAAATGATAGATGCTTTTTGGATACCCTCGAGTAATGAGGAAGAGCCTGCTGCTAAAAGAAGTTTAATCTGAATTTGAAAGTCACCTGGGTCCTCAATTATTTATGTCTGTCTTGTGAGATGGATACACGTGTTACGGCGCCATGGGCTGATGTGAGGCTGTTCAGAGGCTTTGTTTGTGTTGATATGAAGCTGCAGAAATGTGACATATATCCAAATCTTTCCTCCTTGATCCATGTAAAAGGGGACTTGAATGCTGAGTTTGATAACAGAGTGTGAAAATTGTCGTAACGCTTCTCGGCTCTCCCTCGATCCAGCGAAATACAGGTCTTTCATTCTGTATTTGACTTGGGAGTTTTATGGCATGCTGCAGTTTGGGAAGGTATTGGTAACACGTAGCTAAACTGGGCTTTTAAAATATTGTAACACTCATTATCTCTCAGAAACGTAGTTTACTTTAATGTATTGATTTAATTTGTTTCTCCAGCCATTCGTCTTCTGGCTACATCTGTGTGGTACACTTGTTTTAGATATTGGCTTAAGAGTTTTGTTTTGTTTTTATTGTTACATTCACTAAAACAAATATTATTTCAACAAAAGTAGCCAGCTCTACTCATCACTCTGCTGGTGAGTTTTGTCCTTGTTCCTTGGCTGTCATTTTTTCACCAAGTTCAGTTTGCGGCTGCAATGCCAAGTTTGACTCTAAGCAAAGTGATCTTTCCGTTATCTGACAATACAGGCGTTAATAAAAATAGAATAATGCAAAAATTTTCAATGCAAATGCAATGATTTAAATATTGTGCAGCTTTGTGCTTTTATATTGTAATAGATTTATTTAATGAGTGTGGGAGAAGCTTCGAATCCTGAATAGGGTGTGTGAAACCACATCCAATCCTGACTGGTGCCAGCTAAGAGGGACAGTGGAGGTGACTCAGTTCTCCCCTGGACTCGATTAACGGAAGGCCCTTTGCTCTCATGGTTGTTAGGCTTCAAGCACATGGGATGAGTTGATGGTGAAAGAAATGCCAATAAGTTAATGTGCCTCCAAACATTTTATACGATGACTACTCATTACGTACCTGCTGTGATGAGAAATGAGATGCCATCATTCTTAGCTCTCTTGTTCACAGAGCGGCCATTATTAGGTAATTATTTCAGCTTTTTGATCTCTCAAGTTCCTCTGTACAAAATTTGGGTAGATTGTGCCCCAGGAGGTTTCGTAACATCTGCACCAAGGTCCAGGTGTGTGTTTGGGAACTCCCCTGCCATCCGTCCTGTGCTGGCTCAGGCTGTGGTGGGATGGGCCAATCTGAAGGAAAGCCCCCCAAAAATATGAACATGGGAGAGAAAAGTCATTTGAAGAGTCAGTACTGCCTTTTTGCTGAGGATGTGATTGTGCTTCTCAAAGGTCTACCCCTTTTCCCTGTATTTAAGAAGGTGGGGAAAAAAATTGTCTTCTTCCACTGATAGGTGCTGTATTGTACAGCCTACGGTAGAATTGCTACAATTTTATATAATTGCTACTATTTTTAAATAGTTTTCTGCAATGATTCTTAAGTTAGGAGTAGTTCTGGAGGCTGATAGGTGCTCACGGGGTCTGAAGTGGTAGATTATTGTTGGGTTGTCATTCCCCCAAATCGTCTTCTTTGCAGAGAAAAAGCTTATGGTACATCTTGGCTCAGTTGGGTTTTTCCCTACAGATGAGGAGGGCTGGGAGGTTGGGAGGGCTGGCTCTTGGGTTCCTAGCCTAGAAGAGCTGTTTCAAAGGCAGGTTTTGATAGGATTTCACACTGCTACCCTGTACTGGAATGGATGGATTTCACCCCAGTGGGTTGGGGCTGCTGCGGGGTGGGACTTTGCTGAACGAGGCTTGGTGGGGGCTCCTTGCTTTTATATTTTGATCATTGTAAATCGGAATTTTCTGTCGAGGTTAGCAAACAGCTGATCTACGTTTCAAAACTTGCATTTGTGGCCCTTAAAATAAGTAAAATAAAGTAAGTAAATAAGTAAAATAACGCCTACTTAAGTAGGCTTTAAAATCCAGGTCGTCAAACGGCACATCTTTGTGAAGTCACTGCTCGTGAGTTGGTTTGTGTGTGTTGGTGAATTGCTAACGGGAGTGACATGAGCGACAATTAATTGTGTGGCGTAAAACGCCGTCTCTGTCCCGGGGTCTTCTCCGTGGCTTTGATCCTCGTCGTTGCTCTGATTTTGATGGCTCTCCAAGAAGACCGGTTTCAGCCGGGACGTTAATTCTGTAGATAATTTAAGTTCTGGCGGGGTGTGTGTGTTGGTGTCGGGGGGGGAAACGGGGATCGGAGCCCCACGTTAAGGTGCTGCTGAGCGGAGAAGGAGCAGCTGCTGGGTTATGTTAATGAACTTTTTCATGCTTTTTTCCCTTCTTTTTTGTTTTTTTCCCCTCCCTAGGTTGGTACAGAGGTTACACACTACGAAAAAAATCCAAGAAGGTAAGTGTTGCTCATTTTTCTTTCGGACAGAGATGTATTACGGTGTTGGGTGTGTTGATATAAGTGATGTTTGGGGCACATGCTAGGGTGCAATTCACCGCGTGTCCACGGTTCTGGGGTGTGTAATCTCCACCTGGAGTAAATGGGGATTTTTCAAGTTCACTGAAACTCATTTCAGCAAGGCCTAAAAGCTGAGTTGCAATCTTAATTTTTGCAGCGTTAAGGGTTTGTGTGTGAACAGCCCCTTAGAGGTGGCTCCATGTGCACTGGCTGGTTTTCTGCAGCAGGGGCTGTGCCGCAGCCTTTGCTCAGTAAAAAGTTGGGAACTTGATGTTCTGGTTGATCCCTTTGGAGGCTGATGCTTTGTTCCAGTGTCTGTTAAATAACCTATTACTTGTAAGAGGCGATTGCGGCTCGGAAAGTGATAAGGGAGATCTACGTCCTGATTTCAAGTCGTTCCCCACGAGAGAGGGAGTGATCTTCTACAGCGTAATTCTGCCGAGTTGTTGGGCTTTCAGGGGCTCTTTATAGCAGCCTGTCTGAAATAAAAAGAAAGGCAACAGCGCAAATACAGCTTATAACGTTGTGCTTTATATTCTTAGCGTTTTTACTTTATAGTAGTAATTAACCAGAATGAAAAGACCTCTGGGTTTGCTTCTTATTTCACTTAAAGTAAAACCCTTCAAATGTAATGTTTGCCTACAGAGATGCATTCTGAGTTTTGTCTCTGCGTCTAAAAGTACAGAGCTGAGCCCTGTGGTTTCTCCCACCCAGTTCCTAACCAGGTTCTGTGGTTTTTCTAGTCTATTTTGGTATTTTCTTTTTTTGGGAAATACACTATGTTTCTTATTTCACAAACATGCCTTCTACAGCCAAAGAAGCAATTGCACATTCTGCTTGCCTCGAGTGAATCCCACGTGTTGCTGCAATTATCTGACGTCTGCTAAATGGAGGTTCTTTTGTTTATTTATTATTTTCTTTTTTTGTTTCTGTAGTGGGACTAAAAGACACACATGTGTCCTCCAGACACCCATGTCCACCCCTAGATTCTGTAGCTTTCTTAGAAAAATATTTTTGTTTTTTTTTTTTCTTTGCAAAATGAAAACTGAGCTACTACCTCAAAGGGTGAGGCAGAGGACCTTTTTTTTTCCCTCAACTTGAATTATTTTTTAATAGCAGCTTACACTACTTTGAAACCATTACTGCGTTTCTGGAATATCAAGATAAATTTAGAATATTGATTGAGAAAAGCAATACTGGCCTTTTGTTATACTCTGTTGAAAGAGGTTTTTTGGCTTGCAGCACATACTGATAGGACGAGGGGCAATGGGTTTAAGTTGGAGAAGAGCAGATTTAGATTGGATATTAGGAACAAGTTCTTTCCTCTGAGGGTAGTGGAGCACTGGGACCGGTTGCCCAGGGAGGTGGTTGAGGTCCCTTCCTTGGAGATATTCAAGGTGATGCTGGATGAGGCCCTGGGCAACCTGGGCTTGTTGGGGGTGTCCCTGCGACTGCAGGGAGGTGGGACTAGATGGGCTTTGGAGGTCCCTTCCAGCCTGGATGATTCTGTGATAGGTGGGCCGTAGAAGACACTGTGTTATATATGATCTGGGCATTATGGGTTGCAATGCAGGAGGTGTGTGTTTAGTATGTGCCTCTGTATTCCACTGCTCATTCTCACCCAGTGTTTTAACTGGAAGCACCGGAGAAAACGCGTTGGGAACAGAAGCGATGTCTTATAGCAGGGTAGGAAAGCTCAGTTAGATGTGAGGAAAAGCAAGCAGCAGAGCTGGATTCCAGGCAAAATGTCATTTTTAGAGTAGATCTATTTAAAAACATCGGTCTTCTATGCTTTCAAAATCAAACCTGTTTTAGTTTGTGTCTGTAAAGCATCCAGGGATGCGGAGAATCCTGGAAAACAATACCTTTGAGCTGGGGTGAGGGGAAGACCCCTTCGTAGGGCTGGTCGTGACAGATTATCACCGCTGTTTGCTTTGATATTGGGAAGAAAAGTTTAAAAACACCGAGTCTGTATTTGCCAAGGTTACAATAACCCCTTCTTGGTAGGACACGCTGTACAGAATATAAATGTGCATTAAGAAGGAAAACAGAACACCAGAACGCAACTGTTCTGATGCTTAAGAGGACGCGGATGGCTCTGCAGACTGGGCAGTGTGTCTTGGCATATTTTTAGGTAATAGATAAAATGTTGTGTGCAACCGGTGATTGAAAATATCTTTTTCCTCTCCCTGTCTTTCCAAGGGCATATTTCCTGCCTCATTTATACACCTTAAGGAAGCAATAGTTGAAGGCAAAGGGTAAGTTTGATTTGAAAATAATGAACATTCATTTTCCTGTTTGTATCTCCATAATTTCTGTGGATTATCAGATAACTTACACTTGTTTCCAGGTACTTAAGGAGCTGATGATGAAAATATGTGTGTTTATTTTAAAAAATATTTTAAATTGGTAACTCACCTGCGGTTTGAAGGCACTGTCATCTGCAGTGCTTCTGGCTGGCACTGGCCTCGGCTGCATCACCATATATTTGAGCTAAAGCATATCCTTCTCTGGTGTTCATGTAAATGTTTCAGAAGAATTAATATTTTACTGTTATTGTTTATAACTTTCATTACTCTCTTGACCCATAATTACTGAGATTAACTTCCTCTACTCCCTGCCCCCCCTGCTTTAGTTCTAATTTCAGTTTTCGCAATCTTTTTTTATCTTCCAGCCCTTGAGCCTTATGGGTTTTGTCTGGTTTAATAAAAGAGGCCTTTGATATGGGATGCCTTTCTTTTATGCAGATAAAATTTAAGTAATATTTTAATTCCCTCTTCAGTGAATCTTATGGACTGGACTCCTCACTGAAAGCCATTATCCGGGCATGGTTTTCTTCCTTAATGGAGTTGTTCTGTTGAATCGTTCGTTTTGTGGTTCTCCTGCTCCTTTGCCTGCTGTGTGTGACACAAATAGTTTGGGCTGGCTTTATTATTTAACAGCTCTTAAAGTTCAGATCTTGACATTATAAAATCGGTATTGCTGGACGTGCATGTGAAAGTTCATAAAATTGATACGAAAGTTGAGTTAATCAGGGGAAAAAAAAGCCCAAACACCAGAAAAATTGTGGTCTGAAACTAATTAATAATTAGCCAGGTATGAAATGGAGCAAAACAGGATTAAAATATTTTATTCCTTTGTGCCTGATTTATTTTTATACACTGTTAAATATGTAAATGATAAAACTACTAATCACGAGATTGCTGCATAATGACACCTTTCTTGCTGATTACAAAACTGCCTTGAAGTACCCTACTTCTGAAATATTAAAAGATCTGACTGTTGGTTGTTACTTTCATGGCACGTCATTTTAAAACTAGTCCTAGAGAAACGTAATGGGGATGACTTGCAAGCTTCAGTTTTCTTTGCAAGACCAGGATTTTGAAAAAAAAAAAAAATAAAAAAACCCGATGCATTAGTCCCATGGCATTGGAGGTTGTGTGTATCTGGCTTTCTTTTGGTTGCTTCTTGTGAAATTCGTATCTCAGTAACAAATTGCGTGGTGAGCTATGGATCGATACCATTATCTTGGATAGAAAATAAGGTGCTGGGGGGAAGTCTCAGCCCACCAAAGAACCCTTTATGTCACCAGGCTGTCCTGGCTGTACGTTGCTGCTCTTTATCTAATAATATGTTCTTTCTTTAACTTGCAAATTTATAGTAAGTGATGTCGTTTTGAACCCTGTCGTTGTGGAATTGTCTTTGGAAATGAACCGTTCCTTCTCAGAAATAGTTCTGCCATCCCGACAAAACCAGGGCTCAATTCAAACTTCCCTTTCCTCTTCCTCTCAAGGCAACATGAAACGGTTATTCCCAACGAGCTGCCCCTGATTCAGGAGGTGACCACCACGCTGCGGGAATGGTCTATAATATGGCGACAGCTCTATGTTGTAAGTAATGACTTAGGAAAATGTTTACAGCGGGGTATGGTTTATGAAAAGATTGATGCTGAGAGTGAGAAGTAGGAAGGAACTTCCAATAAAATTCCACTTTTCTCACTGTTTCTAAAGGCTGCTTCCAGCCCTGAAAAGCCATTTAGTGCCTTCCGCGTTACGGCACAAATCTCAGTAGTGTTTTCTCAAATATTCTTGTGCAGAATCACATTTTTACAGAGTGTTACCTTGATCCGGGAGCAAATTGAGCGATTCTGACCCCTTTTCGATGGGGCACTATTACACATCGGATATTTAAGGTGTATATATTAGATATTTCCAGATCTGTAGACAGTTGTGTTAAAGAAATGAAGGAAACTGAGGCTGTTGATCTATCTTAGGAGAAAATTGAGTGTTTGATGTTGAATTTGTAGGTGTAAACGTAAGCAGATGTTGAGGAGCGTTTTGGGGAGCAAGGAAGCAGTAGAGAAGCAAATGAGGAGGAGCAGGATGTTGAGAGGACCCTGGGAACAGCTTTGCCCTTGGCTCCACTGCTGTGCGCTGCTGAGGACAGGGTTACATTTGGACCCTGATGTCTTTTTTAGGGGGGATTATCCTGAGTATGAAATCAGATGCTGCCACTTGCAGACCTGCACAAGACTTGGTTGCGGGACACATATTCAAGAAAGGAGCGATAGGAAGAGACACTGTTAGAAGTTTTGGTTCTAAAAGAAGTCTCAGTTTTGCTGAGAGTTGGGGGTGTTCAGCCTGGAGAAGAGAAGGCTCCGGGGAGACCATAGAGCCCCCTCCAGTACCTCAAATGGCCTGTCGCAGAGCTGGGGAGGGACTCTGGATCAAGGAGAGCCACAGGATGAGGGGGAACGGTTTTAAATTGAAAGAGATTGAGATGAGATCTCAGGAAGAACTTCTTTGGTGTGAGGTTGTTGAGACCCTGGCCCAGGTTGCCCAGAGAAGCTGTGGCTGCCCCATCCCTGGAGGGGTTCAAGGCCAGGCTGGATGGGGCTTGGAGCAACCTGGTGTGGTGGGAGATGTCCCTGTGCAGGGGAGTGGAACTGGATGATCTTTAAGGTCCCTTCCCACCCAAACCATTCTGTGATTTTATGAAATTTTCTTAGCGAGACTTTTGTGTGCTTTTCTGTAGAAGTAACTTTTAGGAAATTATAAAATTCGCCTGGTGTGGGAAGCACTTGTTCTAACCGTTAGTGCTTAATGTCACCTGTCACGAATTGATTTCCATGAAGACACATAAACAGCTGAACAGTATTGAAGTGCTTTGCTAATTACTTTGGATTCCAGAGCAGGTGAGGTGTGATGCTGCCAGTGGTCTCATTTCAGTAGCAGAAAGGGTTCCAGTCCCTGTTACAGCTTTACTCTGAATCGATAGATCACTTAATGAGTTTATTATTTATATCTCAGGGGTATCTGTTAAATTAATTGCCTGTGGTCAGCTGTCAGAAAGAGCATTGGTGCCCTGGGTCTGGCTTTTCAGAGGACATCTGCTTTACTGGAGGTGGCTGGTTTCAAGCTGGTCAATCTGCAGACTATAGAGATACTCTGTGTTGTCTGCATCTTGCATATCAAAAGTGGCTGAATGACTGCATTTATGCTTTTTTTCAGCTCATAATTTGTGTGTTTGAATTTTGAATAGGTGTTCAGTTTTGATTTTCGGATAGCAAAGGATGTGGCGTGTTCTTCATCTTCCCAGTTTATGATTGCCTGCAGCATCGAAAAATCACGAACCTCTTTCCCATTTGGATTCGTTTGTATTTAGCTTCCAGCCATATGTGCCTGTTGTGTCTTTCTGTGCTACATTAAAGAGCCTTTAATAACGGGTATTTTCTCTCTGTGAAGGTTCTCGCACTATAATCAAGTCAGCTTTTTGATAATCTGAGCAGACTGAAGTCTTTAAGTTTCACAGTGAGGTGGTTGTGTTTTTTTTTTTTTCCCTGAGTCTGACTTGTCGTCTCCTTTTCCTGCACCTTCTGGAGTTGTTTGTTGTCTTTTATAGAAAGCAGAGAATTTTCTTTTAATTATTTAATTATTCCAGTTGATTTCAGTCAAATAAGGCCTGGATGTGATCGGAATGAAAGCCGGTGACGCGTAGCCTGAGTGAGTCATTGATGGAGGGTGTTGAGAGAAGTGTAATCTTTTGAAGAGCCTACTGAGCTAAAGGCTTAGGTTTTGAGGGTTGTGAAGGCAACAAGAGAGGCTGCTTCTGGGCAAGATGAAAGCACTCAGGGCCTCGACGTTGTCTTTGTCTCAACATTATCTTTCACAATTAAAATTCTGAAACTTCAGTGTTGGGTTTGTTTGTTTTTGGTTTTTCCCATTTCAATTGTGCTACAGTTGGTGTATATGTGCATGGTCTGCAGCTTAAACCAACGTGTCAGATTCTGTTTTGTGGTTAAAGATTTGGTCATATGTCTCTGAATGTGCTTGTGCGTGGGCAGACAAACAGAAAATAGCCTGCAAAAGAGGTTTATTCCATTATAAATCTGGAAATCTGTCTTCCTGAATTTTGCCAAGATACGTTTGTGTGCGCTGCTGCGCGCTATTGAATATCCAGAGTTCCAGCCTTTATGAACAATGAAGGTATTTAACTTCTTGTGAGGTTTAGTGCTTTCCTGACTTCTCACTGTCCGTTGGATGTTACTGGTGAACTTGTGAGATGGTGCTGCACTCGGCTTTGCACCCTGAGGAATTCTAAAGTGTTATTCTGAAGGTTTAACCAGGGAGGGGAAAGGATTCTGTAATGCATTGCAGATGGAGCATTTCACAACTTGAGCCTCTTGCTGTTAAAATGTACTGTTTTTAGTCCTGCTCTACTCAGGATAGAGGGTCATTGAATAAAGTTGCTCTGAACCAAGAGAAGAATATCTTTCCCTTGAATTACTTGTGCTGAATTCAGGTAACGTAAACACAAGGATTTGCACTTGTGTAGATACCTACAGCAGAGCGTAAGGCCCTTTGTGCTCTGTCCTCCAGAGAGCCAGACTCCTATTTTAGAGCTAATTGTAGTCCGTTACCCTTTTTAATTCATATTTTGTAATTACAGTTTGTTATATGTATTTAAACAATGCTCAGTAGACTTCAAAACTAACTTCTACCCATCTTTTTCCTCCAAACAGCAAGATAACAGAGAAATGTTTCGCAATGTGCGGCACATGATCTATGACCTGATCGAGTGGAGATCCCAAATACTCTCCGGGACCCTGCCCCAGGATGAGCTCAAAGAACTGAAAAAGAAAGTGACTGCCAAAATTGATTATGGCAACAGGTTTGTGCGCAGCATTTTCCAGGTGTTTATGCTTAAGACCAAATGAGCTTGTGTAATACCCGTAATTCTTTTTATTCCTGAATTTATTGAGTTGTAATAGTGGTATATTGATAGTCCTGTTAGAGCAGGATTAAGAATGAATGTATAGGATCTTCAAAGTATAGTGCAAATTATAATATGTAAAGGGGAATTGACTCTGTGGCTTGATGGCATTATCAATTTGATACTGGTATGAAGCTGTAATTTTTAAGGTCGATTGAAAAGTGGAAATATCGCCTCCATCCGCAATACAATTTAAATTCTCCTTGCCTCTGCAGCAGAAACAGTTGTTGCCTTCTTGACACCACCAGCTGCGTGTGCCCCGAAGTCACGTAGCTGTAATGGGATGTTGAAGGATTTGGCTCAGAAGCATCATTTAGCTCATTGTTCCTCTGCTTAGATAGCATCCGGCTTGTACCAGAGGATTAGCAGACAGATATACTAAAAGAAAATACCATTTTAACAGGAAAGAATGGAAATTGTGGTGGAAATATTTACCAGGAGAAAGGAGACAGCAGTACAGGGTGCGTACGTTGGGTGTCATTCAGGCGGATTCACGCTCCAAACAGCGGGCTGGATTTAAGCAGAATTTTTTATACAGCCAAGTTTTAGACTTCACGTTGTCTCTACAGTTATGACTTGGCATTTTGATTGAAAATGAGAAATCGTATCTTACTCTTCAGTCAGGAAATGATTTGAAGTGCTTTGAATGCCAAGAGGCAGCGTAGTGCTGTGCACCTGGGGACCGGCAGAGGTTTCAGCCAGCCCCTCTTTGCATCCCTTCTGATGTAAATAACTCATCGGATTTAAGCTATTTGTGTTTTATTCCTTAAGAACTGCCTATTTTGCAGTATTTTGGTTCGTGCATTTTATATGCAAAAGTTGCCGTTCCCCCTCTACCCTCCCCCAAATAATAAAAAAATAAAAAATCATCAGGAGCTGCCTTCAGCCCATAATTAGCGTTTATAATCCAAGATATGAACTGTTGTACCTCAGCAGACAATTAACCAGATGTTGTTGATATTATTTGTTTGGCTACTGTATTTTCCCATCTGGCTAAGGAGTTGGTTAAAGTTACTCTGAATAACCTCCAGATGCTCGGCGTCCAAATACAATGGAGCATCTTGTACCGTGCTTTTTATTCATATTGTTCTGATGGACTAATTAAGTGATCAGAGCACTCTCCGTGGAGTACAGGAGGGAAGCCAATTTAAACTTCTGAGTAAATACTCACAACTGAAAGGTACCATATGTTTCTCATGCAGTCATACATTCAATTTTGTCTTAAATAAGCACCGATGATGATTTCAGTATCCAGACAGAACGAATTCATTATGTGACTTAGGAGCGTTTTCTGATCTAATCAAATCCTCCCGGTTTCTGTTGTGTCAAACGCTGATTTGTAAATAAGATATTTTTAATCTATAAACAAAGCCAACCACTTCACTGCTCGTTGTCAGAATAACCGAGGAAGTCAAAATGTTCTTATGAATTTGTATTTTTAATGTTTTTCAGAATTGGGTCAGGTAATTTTGTTGTGAAAACGTGAATATTTTTTGTTGTTGTTCAGTTCCACAAAGCTGCGACTGGGACACTTAGGAAAAGGATTTCAGATTTTTTTTTTTTTTTCCAGGCGTCATTTCAAGTTAAAGCATAAAACAAAGAAATTAAATCAAAGGAGTCTTTGCTTTTGTTTGTGTGCCAGTCTGCACGAGCCCTGGTGGTGTGTGGTAGGCTGAGGGATGGATCTTTTTCCCAGAATTTCTGAGTTACCTGTTCCTCTGCAGAAGGGCTTTGCTCTTGTTCACCCAGGGCTGGTGATGATGACACAGGTGGCCGGTGGATGGGTCTCCTGCTGTTCAGGAAACAGCACTGCCTGGGGGACGAGCAGGACTTGGGCTGCTTTTCAGTTTGGTTTCAATGATGAAACCGCTTTCTAACTAGAAAACTCGTCTGGGAGCGTGGTGGTCCAGGGAGCTGAAGAGAGTTTTGTGATGACTAATTCCAGTGTAGAGCTCAGGAGGTTTCTTACTGAGCTGCTGCCTCCGCTCTGCAGCTTGTCTGAGTGGTGTTTGTCCACTTTTGAATTAACGTGGTGCAATTAATTATGTTTGCTGAAGGCTTTGTATCAGACCTCTGGATTTCTGTCTTGCCAGGGGGGGATGATGAGTGTTCCTTGTCATGGAATCATATAATGGTTTGGGTTGGAAGGGACCTTTAAGATCATTCAGTTCCAACTTCCTTGCCCTGGGCAGGGACACCTCCCACCACCCCAGGTTGCTCCAAGCCCCATCCAGCCTGGCCTTGAACCCCTCCAGGGATGGGGCAGCCACAGCTTCTCTGGGCAACCTGGGCCAGGATCTCACCACCCTCGCAGCAAAGAATTCTTTCCTGCGATCTCATGTATATCTCCCCTCTTTCAGTTTAAAACCATTCCTCTTCATCCTATGGCTCCCCTCCCTGACCAAGAGTCCCTCCCCAGCTCTCCTGTAGGTGACTTGAGGTACTGGAAGGGCCGTTATAAGGCGTCCCCAGAGCCTTCTCCAGGTTGAACAACCTGTTTTCATAGGAGAGGTGCTGCAGCCCTCTGAGCATCTTCATGGCCCTCTTCTGAACCTGTCTTCCACAGCTTCTGTGCTTCTTTTCAAGTGATTGTGGGTCATGACTTGCTCTCAGATAAACTGTGAACCCCTGTGTGACTTACCAGACACAAGTTTGAATCAAGCGTGGTGATCAAACCTGTAGTTCCAGCAGCTCCATCATGAGGGGTGACAACAGAGGTAGAAGAAGAAAATAGGGATCGTATGTACTGAAGCAGAGGTGAGGCGCTCAATCTTGGGGAAGATTGGTAGAGAAATGAAGATGGACCAAGACACGATTCTTTATTTATCCTCGGTTCTGCTGCCATCACCTTGCTGTTGTGGAGAAGTGTGAAATCCAGTGCCTAAGACTGGAATTGATTATAGGAGAAACTTTCCTCTCTACCAAAGGTAATCCTGGATGTTAACTCCCTGCTGACAGAAATCTGGCTTCTGGTTTAAATAAAGGGAAACAACTGACACCTTCTTACATCTTGTGGGGTTTTACTGAAACATGAAAATACCTGTTTTGGGGAGAGAATGCGGAGCAGGACAAAATGAACTGACCAATTGCCTGTGGTGTGACCGCGGTTGGCTGTTCAAGCTGTCAGATGAACCAGAGGAGCACACAAAGTTTCTTGCAAATGTGGTTCTTTAAGAAATTACTTCCCCAGCTGTTCTGCTGTTTCATTTATATTGGTTCTTTCTGTGCTGTGGGAAGAAGAAATTTCCACCCAGGGGTGGTTATCTCCAGGGTTGGTGACGTGTTAAATCGTTCTATCATGTATCAAATATTTGTATTGTTTTTTCAGTCTTATGTCAGATGTACATCACTTTAAACCCTTGGCAGGTGTGTTTTAAGCATTTATTTCAGCACTGTTAATTCACAAGCCTATTTGTTTGTTTTGTTTAGAATTTTGGATTTAGATCTGGTCGTTAGAGATGAAGATGGCAATATTCTGGACCCGGAGCAGACCAGCACAATCAGCCTCTTCAGAGCACACGAAATAGCTTCCAAACAAGTTGAAGAGAGGCTACAGGAGGAAAAAGTAAGATGTACTGTGTGCTGTAGCTTTGAAACATAAGTGTAAGCTAGCCAGGTGTCTTACTGCTAGCACTGATAATGAAGAATTTGATATGCTTATGAATATATCAGGCTTCTCTGTCTTAGGTTGTTTAATTGTCTTTTTCGCCCTTTAAAGGACTTGGTAGAATTTGTGGTGAAGACCAATATCAGCAAATTGTCTATGTTTGTAGGTAAATAGCAGAGAGTTTGTAGGCACATAGCAGGTTTGTGTGTCAGGTTGTCATGAAGGTTTGTTTTTGAGAATCGAGTAGAATAATGGCCTCATTATGTTTGTATGATTTCTGGATGCCAGTCCTGAAAGTCTGTTCAAATAAAGAGTGCATCTTTGAAGACGTTCTCAGACTTGAACAGCCAGCTTTTTTACAATTCAAATACTTAGTTTTACGAGGAGGGAGCCCTGCCCGTGTCAGCAGCAGTTACTGGAGCGTGGTATTCCTGAGGAGTCACTCCTGAGTGCGTTAGTGCAGCTTGATGAGTTGCTGCAGCCTCTGGGGTTGTGATGGGCCGTATGTGTGCTCGCAGCCCTTGCCAAACTTGCTGTAAAAATATATGAGTTTAAACGGGATTTAAACTAATGTTTTCTTGCCAAGTTGGTTCTTTGTCTCAGCCTCAGCCAATTTCCTTTGTGTCCCAGATGCCTTCCTCCCTTCTGCCTGGAGAAAGTAGTTTGTGGCAAGTTCATGGGAGCTAAAGTCCAAGGGGTCGGCAACCTGTAGAAATAGCATTTTTTTTTCCTCTCCTTTATTTCTTGGTGCTCTGTACCTGTCAGAAACCCCTTCTTCTTCTGTCTGAAAGGTTTTAGGAATGGTTTACAGTGGATGTTTGTTAGACTAAGTTAAACTTAAGTTTGTTCTGTTATTGAATTACAGTCTCAGAAGCAGAATATCGATATCAACAGACAAGCCAAGTTTGCTGCCACTCCTTCATTTGCTTTATTTGTGAATTTAAAAAATGTAGTCTGTAAAATAGGAGAAGATGCTGAAGTCCTGATGTCTCTGTATGATCCACTGGAATCAAAATTTATCAGGTTAGTGTGCTGCTGGGTGCATTTCCTCATCTGTGCTTCTCAGCCCTAGTGCTGAGGTAGTTCTGTGGGATGAGATGGTTCAGATTTAGGGGTTGAGGGATTGGTTTCTGCATCCCTTGGTTCCTTAAAGAAATTCTTACGCTTGCTTGCTCAAGATGATCTACTCAATGGAAAATGCCAGCTCTCCGCTAAGTCAATATTAATTTGTTTAGGAAAAGTAGATTGGGTTTAAAATAGTTTTCTGTAAATTCTCAAGTTGATCGTATCTGCTTTTGTTAAAGGAAGCCATTTAAACAAAAGAGTCCTTAAAAAATAATTGTTCTTTCAGTGAAAACTACCTGGTGCGATGGTCAAGCTGTGGACTCCCCAAAGATATAGACAGATTGCACAACCTCCGAGCAGTATTCACCGTAAGTGTGCGCGCCTGGCTCTGCTGGCACACTTTAAAGCAGTGGTTTCACATGACTGAGGAACGTACCGTACCGTGTGTGGGTGGTGGTATCTCTGGGCAGTGCTCCTGGTGAAGGTGACATGAGCTGCTTCTCATGAGTGGCTACCGAAAATTCTCAACATCTGGCTAACTCTAATGTTGCTCTTTGAAGTTTTAACTTAATAGAAATGATTTGCTGTCCTCAGCAGTTAATTACATGGAAGTTGAGACATTTAAGTACAGTTACAAAAACTCCTTTCACTCTGAGAATAGTTACCCAGATGCTCAATGCTGGCACGGGGAGGGCAAGTTCTGAGCTTCAAAACCAAACTATTCACATGGCACTTGAAGTTCAATTGTAAACTCATCTGAAGAAACTGCTGTTTCTAGGACCTGGGCAGCAAAGACCTGAAAAGAGAAAAAATCAGCTTTGTCTGTCAGATCGTGCGAGTGGGGAGGATGGAGCTGAGGGACAACAACACGAGAAAACTGACCTCCGGGCTGCGGCGACCCTTTGGAGTAGCAGGTACCGCTCTGTGTGCTGGATCTATGCCCCACTGCGTTCCTGCATGGGAAGTTGGGGGTGTCAAACTCAGAGTTGCATAAACTTAGAATTGTTCCAGGTTAACCAGGCCGATCACTGTGTTGTAGCATTTACCGTCGCTTTCAGGACTTCCCTTTAGCTAAAGGTGCCAGAGTTTATTTGCCACATGACGTTATTCTCTAGGAAAATTCTGGAATTGCACAACCGATAACTCCCTCCCTCTTCTGCGTTGCCATTGCTTCCCGTCTCCCGGGGTATCCCCTCAGCATCCCTCTGCCCACAGCCGTCGCTTAACTCGCTACACTTTGGTTTATTTTTCAGTGATGGACGTTACTGACATAATTAATGGGAAAGTGGATGACGAGGACAAACAGCACTTCATACCGTTTCAGCCGTAAGTAGGGAATAGTTTAAAGAATAAGCAGAAGTGAAAGAATTAGGGGTTTAACTTTGATTTTAAAAAGACAGCATTTTAAGCTTTTGATGGGCAGAAGTGTTCTGTGGGTATTCAGGAGTCTGTTTATTTCAGTGTGGTACTTCATCTCGAGCAGTGCTTCCTAATATTACTTCTTGATGATTTCCCATTAGTTACAACAGTGATAGCCCCTTTTATTATTTGAAGTCCTAAGTTTAAAGCATTGCCAGTTTTGGAGGCTTGCTTCCTTTTTGTTTAAAGATGTCAGGCAGGGTGATAACATATAAAAGATGAAATGCTTAAAATAAAGGCGTTGCTGGTTTAGCTCCACCTGAGATGGATAAAGACCGGCAGCGCTACCAACAGCCACTGCGGGTGTCACCTGTGAAATTATTGAACAGTAACATTCATCCTTTTCTGAGCAGCAGATGCCATTTCATAGTAGGGGCCACGGGAGCTGGATTAAAAACAGAAGTTGAGAATTTGCAGGATGGCTGGACAGACCTCCTGCAGAAGGTGTATCAGGAGGCGCGTAGTCCTGGTCTTACGTCTGGTCATCTAGACCTGCAGACCTTCCCACACAGACTCCAACGTTGCTGACGTGGAGTTTGATGGATAACTATTTTACAGTAATTTAATTAGCTAATAGCAAATACAGAGCCGGTCTGTCCTTTGAAGTACAGACTTGTATAAATTTAACATAATAACAAAGATCAGTTTTGACTTCAAGCTACAGAATCATATTAAGAAATCTGGGTTCAATAGCCTGAATTTTTGTGTGTAAATGTGTGCTTTTGGAAGTAAAACCTTACGAACAAAACAGAGCATGTGGCAGATACTGTGGCCTGTCCAGAGTTCATGGGGTCTAGTCTGTTTTTTTTTTAATTCCACTACGTGGGGAAAGGTAGAAGGGATAAGTCAGATGGGCATAAAATATGAACGCTTAGTTTTTCCCATCGTGTGAAATATTAGGCTGCCATCTGTTCGGAGAGACGTAACAGAGTTATGTGAGCTAAGTTCCTTGATTAAAGTACTAATGGATATTCAAAGGGCTTTTAATAATATATGTTTAAAAAAAAAAAAAAGCTTGAAGTAGCGTAGTCTTAAATTAACTTTCAGCCTGTTTTCCACAATACCTCGGGAAGCCCTTGTGGTTTGATGGTGTAGGGCTGCCGATGGGGTGGCAGGGTCTGCGGGTGCTGGGAGGAGCCCAGCAGGGTGATGCCTCCTTTCTGAAACGGTTTCCTTTGCACGCAGCCGTGTCCCTGGAGCGCTGAAGAGGGTGTTAATGTGAAAATCACAAGTACAATTCCATTTTTTTTTCTTTTTTTCCCCATGGAAAACAGGAGCTTTTAGGGAAGGGTGCCTTCATGATATGTTTATTGTGTGGTAAACAATAGCGAGCTTATTTTTTAGTGTGTGTGGAAGTATGCAATGAAAATGAATCGTTGTGTATCAAAGTGGATGCTAATGGAACATCTAGTTTTCTGCTCCATTAACACTGATTTATTTTTTTCTCTCTCTATAAATCAGCTTTTTGAAAAGATGTACAATGTGATGTTTGTTTTGTTTTTTTTTTGCCCCACTAAATTAAAACATTTTTCAGAAAAAGCATGAATAATGTGAAAACACGCGATGAGTGCTGGTGTCATTATTTCCAACGTAGGCTCAGACTGTGTGTATGAGCCACGTTTTCCTTCTCGCTCCACGCTTTGCTTCTGCTGTACCACATGCAATGCAGTTTCCACATCTCTCTCTGTTTGTATTCCCTCGCTGGCCACCAACACAACGGCTGTCAAAAACACGTGGTGAAATGACTTAAATGGCACTTAATGCTGCTGTTCATTTATAGTTTCCATCTTTTCTTTTATTCCTCGAGTTTAACAGTATGTTTGGATGATCTGCTTTCCTTTCCTGTGCTGTTCCTGTGAGATTTAGGGTGGCTTTTCCTTTTCACGGCGCGTGCGGCTGCTTAACCTATAGACTGAAGCGACACGGGAGGTGTTGCAGGGCCACTTTGCTGTAGTTATATACTAAGGAGAAAATAGGTTTTCACTGCTTAACAGGGGATTCTGGGGTGGGAGACATCCTTCCTGTCCACGCAAAGTGTCCCCGGGGCCTGTGCATGCGTGTCCCTGAAGGGACGAGTGACAACGCGCTGTACTTCTCGGTGGTAGATCAGCGTTCTTCTGATTAATGATCTTCCTCTGTCTTTCTTGTTACCTTTCCTGTCTTTTGTCTTGCGTCGACTAATAAATACTCTTTGTCACAACTATGATATGATCTTTTGTGTTTCCCTTGTTACTGTGACTTCTGGTTTTCTGTGACCCTTTGTTTCCTGGTGTTGGTCGTCATGTGCATCCTCCAGGCTAGCGTTGGATGACGCCATTCGACACAAGCAGCTGAACATATCATCCCGTTTTTCACCCAGGGTGGCAGGGGAGAATGATTTCCTTCAGACTGTTATAAACAAAGTGATTGCTGCTAAAGAAGTCAACCACAAGGGTCAGGGTATGTACTCTTCTTTCAATACTCCGTTGTACCTAAAACTGCTCAGCGCTTCATTTGCAACGTGTGATGGTTTTAATTTTTGGAATATTTTTGGAATCACGGGTGCATAGGATGAGTTATGCTTGTAAACTGCCAACTGGTAGCAGAAAATGTGTTTGCATGGCTTCTTCCCCCTCTTCCTCATCCTTCAGGGCTCATTCTGCCGTTCCCCCCACCCTGTGTTAACTCTGCAGGTTTCCCATCCTTTCTCTGTTTTGTCCATCACTTGGACCATCTTTATGTTCCTGCACTGGAAGAGATGGCTGGGCGAGTGGGCTCTTGTGTCCTTGAGCTGTGGATTTGGCCTCCTGAGGTTGAAGAAGGGGATATTCCCTTCCTTCTCTTCCTTCACCTTATTTTTCCACTTCACAGCTGCGTTGGCAGCATTTGGCTCCCTCTCAAGAAGACCCAGCCCGAGCTCGGCGGTGGAACAGAGGGAGCCAGAGCAAGGCGACCCCGGCGATGCCATCTCTTGGGGGCTCTGGGGAGTCACTGCTCAAAACCCAGACCATGCTGATGTGAAACTGAGTTAACTTCCCAAGTCCGGGTTGGGGTTTTTTTGTGTGTATGTGTACAAAGCTGCAGGATTGTAATGTGTCTGCCAGTTAAACAGTGAATGGTGTGATGGCTCGGCTGTGGCTGTACTGACTTCACTATTTTTGGGGCGATCTGGATTAATACAGCATCACTAATACGGCCAGCGGGGAGTTTCCACCAAGCACTGCAAATATCTTTATCACTTATAGGGGTATCTGAACGATAGGACCCAAGGAAAACTATATACTTTTTGCTGTTATTTTTTTCTTCAACTAATTAATACAAATAAAAATCTACACAAACTTTTTTTTTTTTAAATTTTCCATTAGCTAAAGAGGAAAACTTGGGTCTGCTCTCCCCCCTCCCTCCTTTCACCTCCACTTCCAGTGTTAATCAGAAAGGTGGAAATGTTTCAGCTCCTTCGATTCATTTCAAATTCCTGCCCTAAGAAAGGCACCCGGTTAAAGAGAGCAGGGTTATGAGCTGTAGCCTCGCCAGGCAGCGAAGGTGCAGTTACTGCTTAATGAAATAGCAGCTGTTAGGACCATCTCTGGCAGCAAGTCAGCATATAGCCTTTTATAAGGGACTTTAATAGGAAAGCAAGCTCGCTGCCAAATATATACTGAATGAATGCATAGTTAATTGTGTGTGTAACAGCATAACTCACAATTTGTTTTATAGATGAATATTTTTTTGGGGGGTATTTTTCCTAGATTTTAATTTTAGGATTTTCTTCTGCGAGTTGCCGCTGAAATTATTTCATGCTTAAACTTGATTGCCAGTCACTCTACCAAGGGTGTGAGACTTCTTCCTCCCCCTCCCCCCCCCCTTTCCCGTTTGATATCTTTCTTTTTCCTATAACAAGTGTGCCTGATGTTAGTTGGCAAGTGCTGGCTTTTTAGTGGCGCCTTCTGCTACTGAAGAGAAAAATGTCAACTGTGTAAAGCTGATGCTGGAGATTCCTTTGTGCTCAGCGCAGGAAAAACAACTCACGGGGGTGGTGGTGATGAATCAATTCAGGGTGCCTTTCTGCTGGTGCTCTCTCTCTTGGCATCTCGATATTGGTTGGTTGAAATACGTAAGTTTTTCTATTCAAATCGACATTGCGGCTTCTCTTTCTTCTTGTGGAAGATAAACATTTCATTAGAGAGAACTCGTGAGAGTTCAAAGGAGAGATGAAAGCTTGAGGCAGTTCTGCTAATGGCTTAATAACTGTATTTCCACGAGACCCTTTCTGGAATACTTAAGTGAGGGAAGAAGCTGGATTCTCGGAGTTGTGCCAGGAGGAGGGTTCTTCTGGGATCGCTCCGGCTTCGTCCCAAGGGCACGGGAGCACTTGTTTCCATTTTCACAGCCCAGACTTGAGCGGGTCCAGCTGATAACCAAGGGTTTCCTTCTTCCAGTTGATGTTTTACGGTGCTGCTGACCTGTTTTTCTTCTGGATAGACACCTGTTCTCTTGAAATTTTTGGGCTGTGAATGAAATGTTTGGCTGCAGTAAACCTGTGTAGGGGAAGCTGTACGTTCATCTGGCCAAATCCTCCCTGCCAAGGCACCTTCTACATGACGTTGCTGCAAAGTGCACAATGCAAAGGCCCGGATCCTTATCTTGTACAGATTTCCAGTTGCTCAGGTTTTTTATTAGCCAGCCAGCTCCCTGTTGAGGATTTCATGTGGTTTTCCATAACGTCTGATACAATCAGACATACTGAAGTGTGCTGTGTTTCTGCTTGAAGCAGTGGGGTTTGAGTGTTTTAACGTACTTTGTAAAGTGTATTTCTTTTTTTTTTTTTTTTAAATAAATTATGAGCAGTTACCTAAATGCATATCCTTACAATTTAGAATGCGTAACAAGAAATCTTTAGTAACTATAATAAAACCTTAACAACCCAGCAGGGTAATGATTGTGGTTTTTACACAACAGGTTTGTGGGTGACTTTGAAACTTCTTCCAGGAGATATCCATCAGATTAGGAAAGAGTTTCCACACTTAGTGGACAGGTCAACAGCCGTGGCTCGGAAAATGGGCTTTCCTGAGATTATCATGCCTGGTAAGCCATTATGTCAACTAATGCTGCTTTGCTCTATTTTAACCTTCTGTAAATATCTGTATGTATGGAATCCTTGCAGGGGGGGAAGATGAATTTGAAGTATAGCATACATTAGAAATAATGGAATGTCAAAGGATTTCATCTCACTTAAAATAAATGTAAAATACTGTGGTAATACACCACGTGCTGCATAAATAAATAAAACTAACAGCCCCCACAGAAGATGGGATATCACAGTGGCAGTGGAAATTCTCCAGTGAAGAAAGATGTACGCAAAGCAAATGCTTCGTATTCTCTCCCCAGCAAGGGCACATATAAAACTTCTATCCTGTGATGAATCCAAACCAGAAAAGCTTTTCATAGGAACAGGCTTGATTCAGAGATATACAAGTCTCTTCTAGTTTGTGCTCAGTTTGGATAAGGTATTTCAGAGAAAGCTGTATTGTCTTTTTTTTTTTTTTTTTAATACATATTCTATAGTGCTTCTCAAAATAAAAATTGCCACAAGCGACAGAGTACAGAAAACCCCCCGCACTGTCCTTCTCAGATTGATGGGCTCTGGAGGATCCATTAGGTATTTTCCAAAACCATCCCAGTTCCAGCTTTCCTGGTGGCTGCTGACTTTGCGTTTGTCAGTTGTTTTCTTATATCCCCAGTGTGGTGTAAGTGCCTCAGCACCTCCGCTTGTTACGATGGTTTGTTGGCACGTAAACCATCTGCCTCATGAAAATGTTGGAAATCCCGTTTCCACATTTCATTTTCAAAATTTCAATTGAATTGGGGTGTAGTTGAAGACCAATGGAAGATGTAAAGCTAAAGACAACCTTCCCCCAAGCCAGAAAATCATCAAACCACTTCCCCATGTGACAAGTTAATCAGACCTTGGTAGGCTGTTTAAATATTTTTAAATTGCAAAATCCCTGCGTGTGGGATAAATTAATGACTGTGGTGGCACTCATCCCTTCAAATTCATAATGAAAGAAATTGTGTGAAAAAAACCACCAAATTCAACCATACAAAAAATTAAATTAAAAAAAAAGGTGTTTTTTAGTAATACAGCACATTCTCTTAACAATGATGTTGTTCTTTGAGCCCAGAAACAACGTGTGATTTTTTTTTTTTTTTTTTTTTTTTTTTTTTTTTTTTTTTTTTTTTTGGTTTT
>VZRU01012166.1:201866-229362 GCA_013398155.1 Pedionomus torquatus
TTTTTTTTGTTTGTTATGAGTTCATAGTTAGCTGGTTCTGGTTCTCCTGGTTTTGAATGTTCAAGATCCCATGGCTTTTAGAAGTTTTGCTGTGTCTATGCATGATGATACTAAAAAACGTTGGTCATCCTTTCCGTGCCTGATTGGTGTCACAAATCAATAAATATCCTGTGAAAATTGCTAAGAGCCTTGTGCTTTGCTTTTTCTTTGAGGTGATGTTCGTAACGACATCTACGTAACGTTGGTTCAGGGAGACTTTGACAAGGGCAGTAAAACAACAGCAAAGAACGTAGAAGTCACGGTGTCTGTTTACGATGAAGATGGCAAAAGATTAGAGGTATGAAAGTATTTAATATCGGGATTTTTTTCTGATTTTGGCACATATCTGTTAAGACTTGTCTACATCTTTCTATTTGTCGATTGAATGTTTATTTACACCAAAGCTTTCTCCTTTGTCATAACTAAATTCATCTTGTCATACCAGCGTGTGCACTTGGATGCTAATTTCGCGCAGAGCTCTGAGCATGAGCCGTTCTGTCTTATTTTGACCAATCTCACTGATTTATTTTGTTTGTTTATTTGCATGAAAAAGTAGTTTAAGGTCGACATAAACATTTTCTCTGCTGTTTGTGTTTTCAAGAGCGTTATTTTTCCTGGCGCTGGCGATGAAGCCATCTCGGAGTACAAGTCAGTCATATATTACCAAGTAAAGCAGCCTCGCTGGTTTGAGACCGTAAAGGTATAAACTGAGTCACTTCCTCCGTGTGGGTTAATATGCAATTAATTCAGGTTTCAGTGGAAGCCCTTGAGGTGGAAAACGAGGGAAATTCAATGCTCGTGATCGCGTTGAGCAGGGCTAAAGGAGTAGCTTGACTTTCAGAGACCGCTGGAAAATAAATTTGACTTTTATTGCGTAATGCATTTTATTTCATCCTTTTTGGTCAAGACGACTGCTACAGAGGCACTCCAACATCTGTTTAGGAAGGGTTTACTCGATTTTCATGAGGTTGACCTAGAGGAGCAGGAGAGTAAGGTTAAAACAGAATTATTGTAGTGTTGAACTCATCAGTGTTTTGGGATCTGGCCGATTGTGCTTCACACTGGCTGAATTTGCTTGGGTAATAGCGTTTTAGCTTAAATGCCATGTTTGAATATTACAGAGGAGGCTGCTGTTAGCTTTGTGAAATATATTCTGTCTAGCTGTAGGCAGTGGAAGCAGTGTACGTGTACTGGGAAGGGACTTAGAGCTACTCCCCACCCCACTGGTTTCAGTCCAAAGGTGCTCTAGGACGGGGTGTTGGGGAGCAGTTACAGCACAGAAGCCCACACGTGGGCATAATTAAGAAAATACAAGAGCTCTAGCGAAAATACTGGGGGGAAGAGCATTGGTTATGCCTCTGCACATTGGTTACGTGTGAATTGGAGATACACTAATATTATTTGTAGTAGAGTTGTTGTGTAGGTAATGAATACGTTAAGAATTTGTGCTTTGCTGCTGTTGGCCTCCACCAGTCAAATTCAAGAGGGTGTTTGTTCCTGAGCAAAGCAGGATGATGGGGAGAAAGGCTTTGAGGTTACAGCCCAACATCTGAAGTTGTAGGTCTTGTTGGGCACCTTAGCAAGGTTGCTTCATTCCTTCTCTCTTTCCTGGTGCAAGAATTGGTGATCTTTCTGGGGAGTCTATCACCTTTCAAGGTCTTCTGTGGCAAAATTAAACTAGTACTTGAGGTTAATCGTTTTGAAAGTGCCAAGCATCTTGTTGAAAGGTGCCTGGATGAAATTTGGTAGTGGTTGATGATGTTTGAAGATACTGTACTGACTGTTTTTCTTTCTCCGTCCTCTTCCCCAATCTGTGAAGGTTGCGATCCCCATCGAGGATGTGAACCGCAGTCATTTAAGGTTCACGTTCCGTCACAGATCATCGCAGGACTGTGAGTAAATCAACCTTGTCGTTACGGCTCTTGTCAGTGTCTGGCACCAAAATCTGCTGAAACAGGCAGAACGTTCCTAATCTGTAACTATTGTAATAGCTTTTGGTGCTATTATTGTGCCTGCTTATTTGCTTGTTTTATGTTACTTGCCTGCTTGCTTTGTGTTAACATCTCTCCTTTTTTTTTCATGCCTTCCTTACCTTAGAGGTGAGGCCGTAGGGAGTAATAAAGGTATTTCACAACCCCACACGTGAAATGGGAACAGGAGAGAGTTTACAATAGGCTTAGCACCACTGATTGTAAACTGAGCTGTTAAGCAACTTAGCTTCTGGTTCTAAGACTGACTTGTGGTTGGTTTGGGGTCATTTTGGGCTAAGAGATACTTGGGAGGATGTGGTTTACTCAGCTTTCCTGTGACGGTACTGGCAGCTGAGATGCTTTGAGCAGCTGGGGATTGGATGGAGACAGCGAAACATCTTCCGTTTGTCAGCAGCTGTTTTGTAGGAAAGTTTGAGGATTTTCCTTGGTTGTGATAATGCTTGTTCCATATCGTGATTACAGGGTCTGTCTCACTTGATAGCAACACCTTGTATATCTGCAGCAAAATGTTTTAGGTGTAGAACCAATGCATAGACAACAGCATTAATCGGGTGGTGTCACCTGGATGCGTTGTAAGATGCGTAACTTCGTGTACTCTTACCTGCATGATCTGTTATACATTGCTACCTATCAGTTCTTTAATTATAGCTGTATATTTTGCAAATTTGATCGTAGAATCACAGTTAGGTTAGAGTTGGAAGGGATCGTGAAGATCATTGAGTCCCACCCAGGGACACCTCCCACCAGACCAGGATGCTCCAAGCCCCATCCAACCTGGCCTTGAACCCCTCCTGGGATGGGGCAGCCACAGCTTCTCTGGGCAACCTGGGCCAGGGTCTCACCACCCTCACACCAAAGAATGTCTTTCTAGCATCTCATGTAAATCTCCCCTCTTTCAGTTTAAAACCATTACCCCTCGTCCTATCTCTACATTCCCTGATAAAGAGTCTCTAATCATTAATAAAAGATATACTTTATTTGGAAAATACTTGCTAATGAAAACAATGTGCAGAAAATTAGTGTCTTTATTATTAAAATTATGAGAGAGATGTTTCTATGATGACTCAAAAATTTCAGTTGGTCATAGTTTAAATATGAATTAGAGGCTGTTCCTTAGAGCTGCAGGACTTTCTCACAGGCTGTTTGGTCCCTCTAAAGTTGGTTGCACTTCCCTTCTGGTTTGGCTTCTGAACTCACTTTGTGATTTCTCCTTGCCCCATTGCTTTGGGATTTATTTAACTGCGGACAATAAATTTTGAGTGAGAGCAAGCAATGCATTTTCTAGTCCATATTAGTTGCTGAGTGGGTTAAATTTCAGAAGCAGGTACTTTGTCTGGAGTTATGGATGCAATTTCTGTTTTGGTTCTAATATTCCCCCTCTAAATGATAAAGCCCTGGTGAGATCCTCAGTGCTGGTCTTTAAATCATTATTCTAGGTGCCCTGCACTGCCATTCTCCTAACTCCAAAAAACCTGAACATTAAAAATGCATCAAATTTCGGTCCTGTTTTTAAGAAGTTATCTTAATTCAGGTATTTAAATGAACACACAGAGTACAGAAATATTAAGCATCTGATTATTCTTGCCATAGTCAGATTCTTAAACATTTATTTCTCATATTTTTTCGTTCCATTTTAAGTTTAGAAAACTCTCCCAACTACTTCTACCCTTTCTCCAGCTGGGAATCTTTATTACAGTCATTCATTTCTAGGTTATCATGGCTTTGAGATCAGGTGGACCGTCTGCACTAGTGTCAAATAATTATGCCTTTATTTTTGTTTGTTTGTTTGTTTTGTAACAGCCAAAGATAAATCAGAGAAAATATTTGCCTTGGCGTTTGTGAAGCTCATGAGATACGATGGAACAACTTTGAGAGATGGAGAACATGACCTTATTGTGTACAAGGTAGAATTTGGAAATACTGTAATCTTTCTGTAGTACCTGAATCAATGTGAGCACCACTGACATTTAGTGAATTATTGTTGCAGAATTGCACAGGAAAAATGTGTGATAGACTGTTCTGTTAGTTCAGGCAACTAAATAGTAAGTGCTGAGCAATTTGCATATTTGGCAGATTGATTGTTAAACCTGGAGTACGTTTTACTGGGCATGTCTTAATTTTTAAGGTGCTTGTCACCGAGTTTTATGTGTGTTTTCATGTCTGGGAATAGTAACTTCTTTACTCCCTTAAATATCCCATTTTTGGCTCTGATCTGCAAACAGCGTAGTGCTAAATTACTGGTGTTGAGGACTCATAAGAAATAGCTCCGTTTCTGGAACAAACCTAAGAAAATCCAGTGTAAACAGTAAAATTTTATTATTACCCAGTCTTTTTACTAGATACTTTAAAACTGTTTCATATTTTATTTCAAACACCACTGTAGGCAGAAGCAAAGAAGCTGGAGGATGCCTCGACGTATTTAAGTCTGCCATCCACTAAAATAGAACTGGAGGAAAAGGGACACTCGGCAACAGGGAAGAGCATGCAGAACCTGGGAAGCTGCACCATCAGCAAAGACTCTTTCCAGATTTCCACTCTAGTTTGTTCAACAAAACTTACACAGAACGGTAAGTCCATGGAACTGCTGCAGCTTCTGCTCCTCACCGTTGGAGTGGGGTTGGACTTTCCTGCCTTCTCCGTGGATGGATGGTGTGTTTTCTGCCAGGAGGTCTTGGATTAAATTATCTGGATGCAGCAAAAGCATCTCTGGAGCATGTGTATTATCCAGACTTTTCTCTGCCCGAGGGTTTGTTTTTGCTTTGGAGCAGTACATGTTTTTAAGAAAACACAAGAATCCAAATTAAATGGAGTCAGGAATATTGTTTACCATATTGCTGAGGCTGTTATAGTATGTTACACAGAAAACAGGCTCAGTGGCATTTTACTTCTCTGTGGGTATGGATAATAGCAGTAAGGAAGAGGATGAGTTTGCTTTCCAGAGTAGGTGATACCACGGCTCTGCTGCTAAGTAAGCTGTTACATGTCACTTGCAAGGTGCAGTATCCCTGCCTTATGCCTGAATGGCATACTCTGATGGGTTTTTTTTGTTGGGCAGAAGGGATGCGAGCATGAGAGTATGTTGTGTGGAGGTCCCTCTCATGCTCACACATCCTCCCATGAACACAGAGCACCAGCAATGGACTTGGCATATTTTCTTCCTTTTAAAACTTGCCTTCTATGCATTTTTCATGTGTATTTGTCAGCTGGCTGACTGCATCTGAAGGCAGCGGAGAGCAGAGCTGATGGCAGCCACCAAAGCAAATATTTCACATTTTCCAGGCTGTGCCCTCTCTGTAATTTTTGTGCTTGGTTGCCATGGAGCGGTCCCTCGTTCTCGGCGCCGCACCAGGAGCAGGCTGGGGAGTGTGGGTGGGTCATTGAGATGGGAGTGAGTCACGGCGGGGACGGGGACTCGTCCTCTGTGACTCAGGGAGAGCTCAGTCCCCGTGGATCTATTGGGAGTCGAGGGCTTGGGATACAAGGAGTGGGTGGGAACAATAATTAAATCATCACGTTAATGAGTTTCTCCCCTGTCCAGAGGGAAAGTTTCGGGTCTGGTACAACTTCGTAGTCAACTCACAATTTTATTGCGGTGTTTTTCAGTGGCATCTCTGTTGTTAGCACATCTTCAGTGTTTGGTATTCAGAGCACATCGGGATCTCTGCAGTCTGGCACTCTTAGAGCCTAAGAGGATGTTTAAAGGGAAATGATTTTGGAATTTCTTAGCGAAGGTGGGATCATAGCTCCACGGGAACAGGGTGCTTTGGGGCTTTGTAGAACTCGTGTGGCATTGAGCTCCTTTTTGTTTGTGACGTGATTGGGGTGTTCTATTGCTCAGGCTTCCTAGTGCTTATTAGCAGTTAGAATTATTTCATACTGATCAATATATTGACGTTGCTTTCACAGAAAACTATTATTAAAATTAAGACAGAGCATTGTTTCATGCTTAATTTACACATAATTCGCTTTGAGCTTCTGATCTTTATTTAATGTTGCCGTTAGTTATGTTGTCTGTGAAACTTTTTCTCAAAATTGCCAAAGCCTTTTCTCTTTCCTCGGAGTATTTTGAAATTGTTGTAGGAGATCACCACGTATCCCTAACACGTTAGAAGATAAACAGCAAAATGTCATCGTTAAATTCCTCCCTTAAGTATCATTTTTCATCTAAAAATTGGTGGAGCTGTTCAGATTGTAGTTTCTGAAGCTGACTTTGACTTCTGTGGAATTGCTGGTTAATATTTTTCCTTTAACTTTCTTAAAAATAAGTAAGTGGAAAGCTGTGGTTATCCTTGTGTGCCAAAATGCTGAGGCAAAACATGATTTTCTCCTTTTGGTCATCTGTAACAGTTCTTTCTTCAACCTCCATTTGAAATTGGCTTTAAGACTTCTTTATAGCGATTCTGGAAGTATGTTAATAAATCACACGGCTCTTCCTGCGTTGTTTGATGTTGCAAACTATCTTTTTATATATGAGCTCTTTGGATACTTGCTTGACTTCAGCTCTCTGTGCACTCTAAGTTATTAACGTTGTTCTTTTCTGTTCGTAATTGATGTCCTTAGCTCTGAAAAGTCTCTGAAATAGCAAACTTGGCCACTGGTAAGACTTCAGCTGTTTTCCTTGAGAGAAAGAGATAGCGTGAAGTATCTGCTTCGTTAACATTCGAGCAGTTGTTTCATGAGTTGCAGCAGAATATATTACAGCAACACATTTCCTGGCCTTTTCTTAGATTTTTGTGATAACTTTGCAGAAGAGTAGCAATGTAAGCCAAGGAGGAGGACTGTTTAAAAACAAGCAAAAAACCACCCCAACCTCCTCAGGAATCGGTGAGGAGATCAGCGCCCACCTGCCAGACCAGGTTGCTCAAAGCCCCATCCAGCCTGGCCTTGAACCTTTCCAGGGAGAAGAGTTTGGGTATCTCTGTAGGGAAACCTTTGCGTAGATGGAGGTCAAGGAAAGCGGATAACCGGGAAGTTGGACCATTTGCTTGCAGTAACTAAGTAAGATGTAAAAGAAAATCTTTGTCTGCAGTCAGTGTGGGTTCTGTTCACCCAAATGAAGTTGCTGTTGGCTGCCTGACAGGCTGGATGGTGGTTCTAACCCTTTGTGATTGAAAATCCTTGTTGTGTTTCCTTCTGCTGCTGTTTTCCAGTCGCAGGAATTTCGCTTGGCCTAGGCTGACTGCAGTAAATGCTGTTTAGTTCAGGCTAAAAACACTGTTTTACATTCTTCCCCTGTTCTACTTCCTATATCATTTTATTCCTAGAGCTATTAAAGAGTAGGATTAACTGACCGGCTGGTATTTTGCTGGGGTTAATGCTTGCAGTAGCGGAGTAAAAGCATGTTTTTACTGTAAAAGCATGCTTTTACTGTACACTGTAACTTACTTTTCTCTGGAAATTGGGCTGAGTTGCTGTTTTCTTTTCACACCTGTGTATTCATTTCACATCCGCCGTGTTGTCACGCTGAAAGTACACGTGGGTTTGTTTTCTTGGGGCAATACACGATGCCATTCACAGGGAGTTTGGGCTGGCTTTTGTTCAGGTGGTTCCTTTTGTCGAGCTGCTGCCTTTTTAGAAGCCAGACTGAACCCAAATTCAGTCGTGGAAAGCTGATGTAAACATATTCATGAAATGCTTTGAATAACTCATGGAGGCATCTTCACTTTTCTTCCAGAAGCAATTTTTCTGTCAACAGTGAATTTCTAAGACTTTGGTTTCAGTAGGCTTCTTGTAGGATGTATTTAAAAAAAAAATTAAAAATTGGAAAAATGGAATGTTCGAAGCTCTAATATAGTAAAACACTACTCTGCTCTCAAAGAGGTGATAAGAGGGGCTTGGTTTGAGTGCTGCTCAGAGGGGAGCCCATCCCAAGGAGAACTGCAGTCCATCTCACTAAAAGTCATTTTATTTATTGCGTAGAATGAAAGATTTGGGGGAGGGTCGAGCAGTGGCTCTGGCTCTCTGCGTGCAATTCCCAGAATCTACCCTGCAGATGTATCTATGCCTGGGCAAACTTTTAGTTGGTTGCTTTGGCAGTTTAATATTGGGGGTATTGGTTGGGAGAAGCCATCTGTCCTGTCCTGGAACACTCTTGAAGTGTTACATTGGGTAGAACTAACATACTATTAAACATACCTGGGGAGAGGTAATGAGTAGTAAATCCAGTGGCTAAAATGAAGGTGGACAAATCTCTTTGTCTTTTTTAGGGGCTTCTGTTGGAAAGGACTAATTGGGGAACGCCAGTTGTGAGTTGTCTTGTGAGTTTCACTTAAAGGAAACTGAAAAATGGTGTTGCAGCTCTTTAGGACTAACAAAAAAGAGCGAGTTTACCTTCTTTATCAGCGAATGCTGAAGTGACATGGTCTTTGTGGTGGGACGTAGGATTTGGGAACGAGACCACCTGCAGACGGCTTGTTTCATGATCAGATCCGTACCCGAGCTCTCCGTTGCTCAGAAGCAACTGACAAATTCTGGGCATTCTAAGTTACTAAGCAGACGGCTTTCCCCCGAGTTCGCTTGGTTTGCAACTGTTTGTCTCACCTCGTGCCTTATTTTCAGTTTGTTCGGTGAGAGCAAAGAAGCTGGAAGCATTAATGCTGGAGGAGTCGCGGCCCCGTGGATGTGACTGTGTTGGTGGCTGACTAATTTCGTTTTGGCTTCTTTTTCTAGAAACACAACTGTTGTGTACAACAAATTAAAAACTGAGGGATCAGACTTTCTTGGCCCAGATTTTAATGCTGATGTTTCAAAAGCGGTCTGCCTCTTTTTTTTTTTTTCTGACAGCCTTTCAGAGTTCTTTCACTGCATTGTGCCGGGGTTCTGTAGTGTCACAGCCCTACTGGAAATGCGCCGTTGTGCAGTGGGAATGCCTGACCTATGGAAATAAACCTCTTTAGCCTGAACATGGCTGTGGGGAGGGAGCAAAAGTAATTATCCTGCCTGATAGAATGTTTTTTTCTTATTCCTAGTTGATCTCTTGGGACTGTTGAAATGGCGATCTAACACCAACCTGTTGCAGCAGAATTTGAAGCAGCTCATGAAGGTCGATGGCGGTGAAGTGGTTAAGGTAATAGTTTATTTAAAAATAAATTTGGTGTCGTAATTGTGCTGAATCCCATACGTTGAGGCGCTCATATCTTTTATTCTGGTGTCCGTGTCCCCCAAACCACACACATTAATTGTAACTCGGCCATCAGGGCTCTACTACCCTTCTCCCTGTCCTCAAAGAACATTTCAGATGTTGAGTACTGGTAAAGAACATGTAAAGTCCACGTTTCTGACAATATAGAGTTGTATTTCATTTAATTTTTTTTTTTAAAAGCACTTCAGGGAATTTTTATATACAGATGCATGAAGGCAAAGGGCATTTTTCTTTGCAAGATTAAAATATCTTGAAATTCTTACCTGGTGATATTAAAAGTATTTTTAATATATGGACATGGAATGTAATTCTGGTATGTGCTGATGATATATAAAAAAATAGTAGTTATTTCTCCTGAAAATATTTAGCTGTGCCAAGTTATTTACATTTGCCAAGGCCACTGAGTGATTGTGGAGACCTACATAAAGACAGATTTAGCCGTAGAAAAGAGTAGGCTGGGACTTTATTGAATGCATTGTAATAAATCAAATCTAAAAGCGTGTCAAAAGATGCAGCGTTTTGGGGACAGATGACCCTTAAGGGCCTGCAGTGTTGTTTTCTGGGTTTTAATTTGGTCGGCTGAAGCATAATGAGTCTTAAAGTAACATAAAACATCTGAGGCTGCTGATATTATCCTTTATTGAGCGTGGTGAAAAGAGTATCTCACGTGGTGTGTTTTTCAAGAAGGTTCTACCTGCTGTCTCCTGTTGTGGGTTGTTTGATAGCTCCAGACGTGCTGCTGACACTTGCTTCTGCCCAGCATTGTCATGGTCCTGTCATTTGGAGTTTTGCCCCTTGTCTAAGCGATAGGAGGGCATGTACACAGATTGGATAGCAGTGATTTTAGGAGCATCAGAGCGTGGCAGAAACGAGGTTTAAGTAGAAGCAGTATCAGCATGTTCTCCAGTTGGTACCTCCCAGGGTTGGACTCGTATAGAGTCACATTCCCTTCGCCATACTGAGTTGGGGTCTGAGCACAGCTTGATTTATGCGTAGGACAGAAAAGTGAAGGGTTAATGTTGCTCTCTTTTTCCATTTTTATTCTATTTTAAATGACCCCCGTTACGTTGTCCAGCTGTTGCAGCGGCATTCAGGACATTTTCCTGTTGACTTGGTGTTACATGTTCATAATACCTAGTTTGTAACTGCTCCTTTCATTTTTTTCAGCTTTTTTTTTGGTCCTTCGTGTTTTTAAATACAGTACAAAACATTCAGATTTTCTGTTAAATGATTTCTTTTTCCTTTTTTTTCTCTTAGCTCCAGTGAGGTGCCTGTGCCCACCGGTGTTCCGTTACCGCTGGGCAGAGGTCAGCTGAAATACTCCTGTGTTTGACTGTTTCAGTGCTTCACAGAGATTGTAAATGTTTCTCCCTCTAACAGTTAGAGAGTCTCTCTCTAAATGGAGACTCCATTTATGCGTGGAGCCCGTAGGACAGGAGAATGGCACCTGATAGTTTAGAAATTATTTGTACCAGCTCCTTATACTTTATCCAACAAAAGCATCTATCCCGTATTTCTCTTGCTGTTACATGAAGTCCTTGTGAACAACTTTAAAACTTGAGCTCTACTAATGAAAGTTGGTGTAGGACTCCTAAATGTGAAGCGAAGACTTGATGGGTCGTGGCCCAGCCCTTCTAACCAGCCGTTGCTTTTGAAGGGCCTTACCCAGGCGGAGGTTGGGATCTGAGGGCGCTGCTTCTTGTCAAACCAAGACAGAAACTTCTGTCTAAGCTCAAACCTGTGCATTGCTCTTTCCTTCCTGCCAGCTGCTGGTTACACGTACTTTATTTGTGTGTGTTCTTTAATAGAACAAGTGGGACTATGAGAAGATTATGATACTTATTTTTTTTTCCCCAAGTCCTGTAGTGAAACCATGAGCTGGATCTCCTCCAGAGCTGAAGTCTAAAACGATCCACGGGCATTTTGGCTTTTCTGCCATTTTTCATCTTTTTTCATCTTCTTGTATTGGTTTCCATCCTCAAAAATCAGTAGCGTGGGCTGTGGCTCCATGTTGACCTCTTCTGAGGAAGTTTGCCATCTGGCAGCGTGTAGTCAACTGCTAAACGGAGGTTAATTCCTGCGATTGGACTCTGGATTTCGTAGATCGTCCACAGGGATCGCATTTGATCAAAGAGACTCATTGCAGCTAAAAAGTTCTGAGGGAGGAAGATGGGATTCCAGTTGTTTTTTCCATCCTTCCCACAGTGTGTAAAATCTCTCTTTGTAGTGTCCACCTCGGGAAGGAATTGCCTTCTGTTTGTTCAGACGTTTTTCCTCAGCTTTACCTTCCTCATCTACAAGACAAACCCCATTTTTACTTTGAGACAGATGTGCTGGAACAATCCATGTTGAACCCCTTCTCTCTCAACCAAACCAAACACAAACTGGGGCCACGATCTTTCCTCGTTCTGCCTCAGAGGAGCCCACGTTGGGTTTGTGTCACCTGGTGGAAGAGAATGCTCAGACCCAGAATCCTGTGCTGAATGAGCCGATGAGCTTCTCTGGGCCCCGTGTGGATTACTGGGAAGAAATAACTGTAATTATTCGTGCAATAACCAGCTTTTATCCCTCTGCTTGACTCGGATCCCCTGACACTAATCTGCTTTTTTACTTTCCGTGGTGCCCAGATGAGGGTGCCCAGCCAAGCGGGCGGTGGAGAGTCGTCCCCTCGGGCTGGGGCAGGAGGTTGGGTGCTCTGGTTCCTGTCCCTGCCTCTGTGCTCCCAGCTGATGTTGTGGGTCTGAGCTGATGAGAAGCCACGTGCTGTGCACTTCTCATCGCTCAGCCCAAAGCCACCGAGAGTGACTCCGTGTATTTGGCATGAGATTGAGCTGCTTGTCTGGTTTGTGCTCTGGAAACCCCGGTTCTCAGAAACTGCATGGTCCTGGTGACTGTTGAAGCTGAGTTTCCAAATACATTTGTGTTCATTTGCCATAATAGCTTACACTTCTTGGTTAGGTGCACCAAGTGTGTTTTCTTACTTTTTTTTTTTTGCCTATATGAGTGATACAGATCTGTAGATAACCAACTTAACAATAATTTGCTAAAAAAAATCAAAAGGTTAAATTTTCCTTTTTTTTTTCAGCTAACTTAAAATGCCATCACTTTGTAAAATGTATAACCAAAAGCAAGTATGTCTGCAGAAACCTGTGTGACAGCTGAATTCCAGTTTTTCCTGTAAAATGTAATGAATCGTGTATTTATTTGTAGTTTCTTCAAGACACGCTGGATGCCCTTTTTAACATAATGATGGAGAACTCGGAGAGCGAGACGTTTGACACATTAGTGTTTGATGCTTTGGTAAGTTTGCACTGGGGATGGAGTAAAACGCAGGTACTGCAGTAAGGAATAAGTAAGCACATTGTAAATGCTAGAATGAAGATCACTGGTGAAGGGGATCTTATTAGCTCTTAGTTAGTTAATTTAAAATGCACGGAAGGTTTTTATTGTATTTGAAGTTTTGGATGGACTAGATCCAAAGAAGGTTGGAGCCCGTCATGTTGTCGTCACAGAAAAGATGGAAGCGATCAAGCCCAGGCATTTTACTGGATTAACAGCAGAATTTAGGGCAGGAATAGAAGGTTTCTGCTCAGAAAACAACACTCTGTTATGAACTGGAAGGCTTTCACAGGATGGGAGAATATTTATTTATTGGGAGGATAATCAAAAGCTAAAGTCTGGGTGTTTTAAAAGTTATTTATGTGTCCTATTTGAAAATAAAGGGGGGTGAATGTAGAACATTAAAGATATTATTTTATTTTTAGGATAATGCAATTTATGCTCGTTTTCTCCAGGTCTTTATCATTGGACTGATCGCTGACAGAAAATTTCAACATTTTAATCCTGTCTTGGAAACCTACATCAAGAAGCATTTCAGCGCTACGTTAGCCTACACGTAAATATTAAAAATTCCTTTCCCTGCTGTGGGTTGCACAGCTTTCCCAGATAACGCTACCAAGTTACTCATTTCTGCAGTTCAACTAGGAATTCACCCATAGAGCTTGGGAGGGTGGGACCTTCTAGAAGAAGGCTGGAGATAGTATGTCTTTGGACGTCTTTCTCTCTTAAAATAACATGAGTAAAACTTTTGGTCGTCTGGAAGGAGGAAGTTTCGGTTTTGGTGTGTTGAAGGAAGGGATGATGGGGCTTTCTCAAGAATTGTTTTGTAAGGAAAGTATTCATAAGCGATTCTCAGTCGTACTTGAGAAAGAAATCATGACTATTTGAGATGTTTCAAGTATATATTGTTTGGGCCATTAAACTGATGTTCTGCCTTGCATTATCTGTGTTACTGTCGCTTTGGGGGGGGGTGAAGAATAGAAAAACAAAGGTTTGTTGTATTTGCTGTCTTAAGTATTTCTTGACAGTTCAGTTCTTTGCTGCTGTTTGAGGTTATTAGTGTTGGAGGGAAATACATAATGGAGATTGAAAATCGTTGGGAGGAGGGGGGGAAAAAAAAGTCCAGACAGGGAAACCTGCTGTGCGCTTTGCTGTTCTGCAGGGGTTTTTCTGTATGACTAGGAAATGTTTGGGATGCAGTGATTTAAAACAGAGAAGAAGAGCTGGGCCTTTGGTCACCACTTAGACATTGCAAACACTTCACTGAGTCAAAGCCCCGTTGCAGCCACCGATGTGAAGTGGGTGAAGGATGACACGTCCTCCAGAGCCGGTTCTATCAGCGTTCTCAGGCAGTTTACTCCTTTAAAAATAAATGCCCTCGTATCAAGATAATCTCTGTGTCATTTTCCGTTAGTGCTGTATGATGCTGTACTTACTTTTAGTGGGAATGCTGAAGCATACAGCGTAGGTAGGATGATTTAAAGCGGAATTGCCTGTGTTTGCATTAAAATTGTGATGTATGTATATGGGAAGGTGGTAGTTGAAGTGGTATTATTTTAAAAATTGTTTCACTTTCAAGTTTGATAGACTTCAAAATGCGGAATGGGAGAATTCCCAACTGGTGTGTGTGTGTATATTTGAGAAATACACTTCAGAAATTGTTTCCCAAAATCCCCAGGAAAGCTTTTTTAATGGAGAAATACAGCTTTTACGTATTTTAATTCTAACAGTGTGTTTGCACATTATTCTGATTATTATTAGTAGTTGCATCTTCGTAATAGCTTAAAACTGAATCTCCCTAAATATCCAGCAGAAGATAAGTCTCATGGAGATTTGCTGTATTGCCTGGATGTTGAGCAGTGTTATGGTCTATCAAGAATAGATTGCAGCCACTTACCAGTGAAAACGAGAACAGGATGAGTTTATTAATTGCATAATTAATTCTGTGACTTGGTGGGCGCTCCTAAGGCATGTGATTTTTCTTTAAACCTTTCAAAAATGAAACTTGCCTTGGTGAGCATACTGTAACTTGGATGCGTTTTCTGTATTTAAACAGCAAACTGACTAAAGTTTTAAAGACCTACGTGGATAACGCTGAGAAGTGTGGGGTCACCGACCAACTCTTTAAGGCTATGAAGGCTCTGGAGTACATCTTCAAGTTCATAGTGCGCTCCCGGATATTGTTCAACCAGTGAGTATGGCCAACGCCGAAACCTCCATCAGTTCCTACGGACAATATTGTTAAAATCCAACACCACAAGTTACACTTGCTCAATATCGCGCTCTGTTCATAATATCTTAAGTTTTTAGAAGTCATTTCAGGAGGCTGCTGTACCCTAAGAGCCAGCCAGATTTCCTTTGTCTTGATCCCATCTTTGCGGAAAGCAATAAACAGAAGAAACCTGTATCTAACTGGGATGTACATTTTAAAAACCAAAAGTCATGATGTCTTGCAGGTCTCTGCAGTTTGGGTCTCTGCAGAAGTGAAGCTTGTCACTATTTGGGAAACCCCTTGGGGAATAGGGTCAGAATAGATAGACAGTGAGGGGAGAAATCTTTAGTGCACCTAATCCAGGGGTATGTACTTAATGCACCTCTTTTTTTTTTTTTTTTTTTATTTCTGTAACAGAAACCCACAAATATTGTTGGAGTTAAACCCCCAACAGCCTGATAGTTGGTTGCAGTTTGTAGGGCCCTGCAGTCTCAGTAGGATTCAGCGAGTGAGAAGGAAAAATGGAAAGAAAGAAGGGCTGCAGAAATCTTCTCCTCAAGATTGATAGTGGTTTTGATAGGAGAATCATTTGAGTTTCTATAAAAGCCCTTTCCATGCCTGCCGGCGTGGCAGGGACATGCTGGGGGGATGTTTTCTGCTCCCCCCTCGACCTCCAGCGCTGTCTGCCATAGGCTTCCATCCATGAAGTCAGGCGTAAATAATTATTCTGAGTTAATTTCAGTCAGTACTGTGCTTTATGTGCAAAACATTAAGAAAGTTATGAAGTTGATGATATATTCATCTTCACTTGGATTCAATCCTTTTACTCCTTGTTAGCGATGGTAACAACCTCATCGCACGGGATTTATGTCGAGCTCCGGAGTTACCAACTGCACCAACCTGTCTCTAATTTAGAGATTGTAATTTATTTCTGTAGGAGTCTTGCTGGGAGATTCATAAAAATACTGAATGTCACTTACGCTATGTGGGTCCTACAAATCACTTTAAAACAGAAAAAAAATAATTATCTCTTGCTGCAGATTAGATTTACAGACAATATGACCCTCTCGTATTGGCCACTGGATTTCCTCCTGCTAAGCACTGGTTCTCAGTTCTTTAGTGGTGGGAAGTCACCGCTCTCAATGACAAAGGATTAATCAGTGAAGCTGCTGAATGACACCCTGATTTGTTCTGCTCTGAGACTTAAATCCTGCCTGAGGTGTGTGATTCCAAGTAATTGTAATGCAGAGCTCTGAAATACCGCATTTATATCGAAATACCGCATTTATATCGAAATACCGCATTTATATCGCATTTATACCGAAAACACAAAATTGTGTTTTCCTGAGAAATCACAAGGAGCAAGCAGAACCTTTTATTAGAAAATAGAATGTATTTTTAACTTCAGAAATACGGTAGTGGACTGAAAATATGGAGCGTTTTAATAATGCGATTGCAGGCGAGCTTCGGTTCTGGAAAAGCATAGGAGCTTAGTTCATCTAGTTGAAGCCTGATGGCAAATCTGTTTGTTCAGTACATCAGTGTTTATAAAGGCAAAAATGTTTTAAGTGAACTTGTAGAAATACCTTGATTTGGTTTGCTCAGTAATGAGCCCAGGGTTCTGGCGCATTTACAACAGTGTTAAAATTTCGAAGGCAGTGCTGGAAGGGCCAACTTGGTGTAATCCTGATGTTCTTGTAGCTGCAGTGTTTTTACATATTATCAGATGTATTAAATAAATATATGTTAATAACTGACAGTAGGGACACGTTTGTGATTAACTTGTTTATTTTCATTGCAGTTTCCTTTTAGAAACGCAGAGCTTCTTGTCTGAAGCAGTTTGATTTATTGGACTGTCAAGTTTAGTTACTCTTTATATTGGTATTAGTTTCACCTCTCTAATCTGTTCAGGGGGACACCAAAATCCATTATTGAAATTGGGAGTTAACAAGTAATTTATTCTGCATAACCCCCAGTTTTAGCCTAAAAGGGGAATAGAAGTTTGCACAGCAAAATAACATTTAATAATTTCTCTGTAGCGTTCATTTCCCCTGTGTACTGGTTAAATAGCCTTTTTTTTAAATATCTGTGGCTCCCAAAGGTTTATGAACACAGCATTAAAAATGATCCGCATGAGTTGGAGTGCAGAGCAGCAAGGACATTCTGAACTCCACGTTTATCTTACGAAAAGCCCTTTCCTTCTATAATAGCTGGTCAATCATGGTATTTTCAAACTTGAAGAAATCAGACTGTGCATCTACATAGACCATCACACCCACAAATTCTCTTTCTGAGCCTGCAGACTCTGTTTGAGACCTTGCGGGGTTTAACTCTAGAAGAAAGTGGAGGAGAATAGAGGGGAATTGAATTGTTACTGGGAGCTGCTTTGATGCTTCTTGGTGCAAAATGTGTGCGTGAGCTCAGGGATGGCGTTGGTGGGACTGAGGAGGGCTTTGGAAGCCCAGTAGCTGTTAGATCAGGCTCTTGGAGGCAGTCAAAGCCAGTGGAGTAAACATTGGGGGTTCAGCTGGGGGAAAAGTCCCATCTGATGTTTAGATTTGTCTTGGAACCAAGTTCTCCTGGGCTTCTTTTAAGCTCTCATCCTTTTCTGTGGGGGAGCAGGTCATGGTAAGTCTACGTTGCTGAAGGTTTAAGAACTGTTTACAACATCCCTTATGTAGGTGGGTCGCACACATAGCCTTATGGTCTAAGGAGAAAAAGTGTGGAGCTCATGATCTTCTCCCTCTCCTGTACCGTTTGGTAGTGAGAATGATCACATCCTACACCTGAAGCATTTGAAATGTCAAAGAAAGTTTCAGGAACGTTCCATCTTGTGCTGTGTTCACCCAGTGGACCAAGGTGGTGGTCAGCTTGGCTCTCTGCTTTTTGCCTTTGGTATTGCTCAGGTGTCTCAGGGCAGTTTTTTTTATCCCCCTGAAATCATTTGGCAGAGAGAGAGAGAGGGGTCCTTGTGGGCAGATCAACTCAGAAAAATCCCACCTGAAGACACAGGGAATTTAGGAATTTGGGAGTTTAGGCTTTGGGAATTTAGCTGTGGAGTAGTCGTTCTTCTGGGACAGCTGTACTGTACTGGGAAACTCAGCCTTAACTAGTTTAGTGTTAGTGAGCCAGAAATCAGAGGTGAAACCCATTTTAACTGCAATGCTTCCTTTCCATGCTGGGAAGAAAAAGGTATCTTTTAAAGCAAATAGTGGGTTGATAGGCTTTTTCTGTCTTTCACAAAGCTTAAGGTTGCTCACCTTAGGCCACTGGTAGATTTTAATGATTTCTGGCAAGTTGTCTGGATGTTTTCTGGCTGGCTCATCAGAGAACTGCTTGGCATGGGTCCTCCCAGACATCTGCTGGCTCTTGTGCAGGGTGAGGAGGCTCCATCCCGCTGCTGCCTGGGCCCCTGGAACTGGGTCAGCCCTGAGGGATTCACCCCGACTCAGAGATGTAAACAACAACACCGAACGTGGTATTTTATACAGGAAGCTTTAAAATAAAAATCTGGCCCAGCACTGTCAGTCTGGCTTGGCTTAGCTTTTTTTTATTTTTTGGAGGGGGGAAGAAAACTCCTGGCTCACTGCAACCAACTTGTAGAAATTCTTGAACTTAAAAAGTAATGCAACAAATTATCATCTGAACAGGTCTTGCTTAAATTAATTTCCATTTTAGTTGGACCGTGCTTATGAAACCTAATTTTTTTTTTTTTTTTAGGCTTTATGAAAACAAAGGAGAAGCAGACTTCAGGGAGTCTCTGCTGCAGCTCTTTAAGTCCATTAACGAGATGATGAGCAGCGTCTCTGACCAGACTGTCATAGTGAAGGTACGTGCCTCGCAGGGCTCCAGCTTGGCTTTGCTTCCCCATCCTAACCCGCAGTTAAACCATTGAGGAGGTCTATGCTTGTATTTGTGCCCAAAAGCATATTTTACCTGGCATGTGGTTCTAATGAAGGGTTTGTGACCATAAAGAATGTGCTTCGGACAAGTAAGTTAGCTTAAATTGCTGCAAATGCCTCACTTTTATTTTTAAAAGTGAACTTACGGGTTAAATGATGAATAAAATACCTTAACTTACATAAGGGAAATAAGCCAAAGGAATTATCTTTAAGATACAAGTATTCTTATGCACTTACTTCTATCCTAGGCTGTTCAGGAACTTCACTATAGCATCTTAAGCCCTAGTGTATGTTTTTAAAGGAAAATCAGTAGCTAGACTGCAGATTCCAGCCCACACCCTTCTCTTCTGTCTCTTTTAAAACAGTAGCTACTTTTGGTAGTGCTGGCTCGCTCATGGAATTGGGAATGTGGTCTCTGACCTCGAAAGAAACACGGGTGTTAATACCACAGAGCAGATGCGTTGATTTATAGAACTGCTGGGTTTTTGTAGCCGGAGGAGTCTGAGGTCGTGCCAGTCCAGGTCTCGTGTTCTCTTAGTGAATCTTTTCACTCTGGGAAAAGTACAGACCAGCATAAACACGTGTTTGATGAGCTGCACCTTGAAGTTCTCCCTGTGATTCCAGATAGAAGTTATAAAAGGACATAACTCTTGACCATGCTGGATCGGTTGGAAGATGACGATCAGAGAGGGCTTAAGAATCGGGGTGGAATTTAGGGACAGTTTGACTTCTGCTCAGATGTGCAGTGGTTGTACGTTAGAAGAACATTCTCTAGCAGCTGGGAGGCAGAGACAGACAGTGCCCCAGTGTGCCCGGGCAAGAGGTTCCTCTCCAAGGGAGCTGCGAAGAGGAGCAGACACCCAAATCAAAGATGCGGGTCCTTTGTAGCTGAGCGCACGTGGATCTTGGGCTACTGATACCATGCTGAGCACACAGCAAAAATAGATAGTGGGGATAAGGCTGCTGAGTTGGATTATTTTCAGCAGAGAGACTGAGACTGCATCCTCTGATAAGAAAATAGGGATATTACATGTTTCGAGAAAGCACGCCGAGTCACCGGCTTAAACTTACCAATTTCCATTCGGGATAGATGCCTTGTCAACGGAATGAAAATAGAGCTATCTGCTGTGTTACGAATAGAATGTGTTCCGATGATGAGGGTTGAATGTAAGATTTATTTTCCCCAGGACTCCTTTGTGAGGGCAACTTCAGGAAGGCAGATGAACATGAGCTTTTTCTTTTAATTTTTCAACAGCTTATGTCTTGGGGAAAAAAAAATAAAATTAAAAATATCGCTCAAAATGGATTTGGTTTTCTCCTGTGTGTTGTTGCACGTTCCCGTCTCTGCAGACTTGGGCAGAGCACATCTGCTGTCTGCGTTTGGCTGCGGGAAGCATCGCTGGGAGACGAAGCATTGACAGCCCAGCCAGCGTGGGCTTGTCCGAGAAGGGTGCTTGTGGGTGCCTTTCAGAAGCCTTGACAACCTTTCATTCATTATTCATTGCTTTGGTCTCCTTTGGACTCTAATTACTTAGCTCTTAGAATACACAATTGTTAGTATTGGCTTTTTGCAGCTTGTGAAATTGCTTTTATTATCTTGAAATACCCACTGAAGCACTACCTTTCAGTAACCAGAAACTTTGGTTCTGTTACAAAGAATAAAGTTATTGAGTAGGTGGATAAACGTGAGGTTTTCTGAGAGGGAGTGAAGAAGGCTTCTGTGGCTCTTGCCTGACGAAGCTGGGGGGGTCCTGGGTGGGTGTCAGAAGCCGTGTAAAGGGGACGTGGCCTTACGGGCTTCACTCGGCAGCTTTTCTCAGTGGTCTGGAATTGGGAGTTAAGTACCCCAATGGTGAGGAACATCAGAAGGACGTCACAAAACTGAGCGGGCTCAAAGGTGAGCTTCCAGGCAGACAGATGTGAAGCGTCTCAGGCAGAGTAAGTCAATCTCTGTGTGATGGTCTACTTGAAAATGTTGGAGAAGGTGTCTTGGGTTCATAACTGACCTCTCTGAGGTCATCGGTTTCATGTACAGGTAAAGAAGCACCAGGGTGTTGGATGTCAGTGAGAGGGATAATGAGGACATGGCAGGACTGTCGTTTTGCTGTTGGATCCCCTTGGTGCATCTTCATCTTGTGTTCCAGGTGCTGTTCTGGTGTCTCCCTGCCTGAGGAAATAGTTATAGGGGGACAGAGAGCCAGGGCTGGGAATGATGAACCTTTCTGCTGAAGATCAACTCGGTGAAAAACACCTGCACCGAATCCCAAGCTGCAAGAAATGGTGTGTAGGAGGTTCATTTCAAATAAGTAAAGAAAAATCTTTCATATCTGATGGTGCTGTCACGGGGGGGTTATAGAGGCAGTGTCAGCAGGCCCAGAAGGAACGTTAGGCAGTTTTTACAGGCTGTGGGTCCGTAATGTTCTGCAAGGATGGGTGGAGATGCAGCTTCTAAAGGATGCTGGGGGAGCCAGGAGGGAAACAGATCACACAAACTAAATGGCATCTCCTGTGGCCACTGCTGGAGAACAAGTGCTGGGTGATACCAGCCATTAGTGCATCACAGTGAGCGTTTCTTGGGCTGTTGGCGTTCTGTAGAGAGCTGGTGAAGAGAAGCAGATAAGTTGCCAGGTTCCCGTGTTGTGCAGTTGAGATCAGCAGATCTAACTGTAGCACTTCCAGGCTTTTTTTAATTTTTTTTCAAACTGTTTTTAATATATATTGGGGAAGCTAAATAAGTGTATACAAAATGAGTCTGTTTGGAGAGATAAGAAGTTGAAAAGACCTACACAGAAAATGAAGGTGCTTCCCGTTAAAAGAGACAGGTGCTTAATTCACGCAGCTGAATATTTCTATTTCTCCGTGCAAAAATTGTAATCTGTCTTGATAGTTTATCGACGTGAAGCAGGACTGCCACTGGAAAGTTTGTCTGAAATGTTCACAACTTTTCTCTTTGGGCTGCTTATACTGAATTTTGTTGGTGTTTTCTTTTTATTTTTGTTTTTCCCCAGCCCGTCTGCTCACAGTGTGGCCTTTGAGCTGCCAGCGTGCGGGGCAGAGTGCCTGTTCTTAGCCAGAGTTACTCTTTACCTATTCAAATATTTATGTCCTCGTGGAAGCTGAGGAGCTGTTTCTGACTGTAGCTCAGGTCTTAACATTGTGCATTTAAATTGTTCCTTTTTTTTTTTTTAACTTTAAATTTAAACTTTTCAAGGCTTTGGGTGCCTTCTGAAAAAAAAGAAGTTTCCTCAAAAGAAAACTGCCTGAACTGTACGAGGACTCAACATTGTGGAGCACAAAGAGAGACTTTGAATTTGTAACTCTCTTAGTATTACACTATTAAAATTTTCTTAGTTTGTAGATGTGGCTGCTTTGCAAACCTGACTTCCGTCTTGGCCTTTAAGGAAAAAAAATTGAGAGTATTTTCTGCGGAGGGCGAGTTAAAAGTGGCGTTTTGCACTTTTCTTGGCTGGGGGTAGGGCTAATTGTCCCCACTGCATTGACTAAATTTTTTTGGTAAGATTGGAAAGCAGAAAAAAACCAAAACCCACACCAGATGAGAGAGCAGGAAGCCCTGTCTATCTGCCAAATCCTCTGCTGCACCAAGACCCCACTGTGCGGTGCGGAGGATGCTTTGACTCCCAGGCTCATGGTTGGGAAGGGCATTGACCTGAGCAGTGTTTAACGAGGTTCTCCAAGAAACCTGGGCCTGGGCTGGCACTGGGGAGGGGCATTTCTGTGCTGTCTCTCCATCCTTCCCTGCTCCCGACAGGCTGTCGGGCAGAGGAGAGGGGGCCCTGGAGGCAACCCCAGTGCTGGTCCCTGTCTGCTGCTCCCTGCCTTGGGGCCATTCGGTCTCCCTTTTCTCCAGAAGACCTGGTCACCAGGTCCTTAAGTATTTGTAGTGCCTGCCTTAGCGTAGGCATGGAAAAACTCTATTTTTTTTTTTTTTTCAGAGGGTAAAGATCTGTTTCCTTTTTTGAGCTTTTGATATTGCACAGTAATAGCAATTTAAAAATTTAATTAAAAGCCTCTTTTAAATTCGAATTACAGCACTTCCTCTATGTGTTTTTACAATAAATAGGTAAAAATCCATACATTCTTGGAACACAAGCAGAGCTTTACCTGCATTTATAGCTCTTGGTGGACTCAGATAGGTTTCAATCAAAACCTTAGGTATAAAAGTGAACGTAAAATATTTTTCCTAGTCTATAAAGGCAGGAACAGTCAACCCTATAGCTTTCTATCTGCTGGCTGCTATGGTATAGATTACAGCATTTAAAACAGTGCGGAGTTTGGTTTTTTTATAGCTAGATACACAAATACAATTTTTTGGGGCTTTTCTGTGCGTCAGTGTCGACTGCAGCTGAGGCAGGAGTTCAGAGCCTGCCTTTTACACTTGATTTTTATCGCTTTAGGGTTTTTGTTTGTTTTTTTCTTTTGTTCGTGTATGCAGTTGTCCAAACTGGAGGGGGAAGTTCAAGCAGGGCTTTGTGCTGGGCGATGTTTCAATCACCTCTTCCTGACACATTTTTTTTTTCCTTCCATCGTGAAAGGCTGCAGTAATAGTTTGAGATGTAGAGAGATTCAACTTTGTTTGCCGAATACCAGTTTGATTTTCAGAATTCCTCGCTTCGACGAGGTGTGCAGCACTGGGTGCGTAGAGATATTTTTAATGGTTACAAGTAGAGTGAGCTTTCCCGAGTTTATTCCTGTTTTCTGCTAATGGGTGCATGATAATTATTTCCTTAACCTTTTCCCGTTGAGGCGTGAGCTCCGTGGAAGCCTAGCGCAGCGTTTCAAGTTCAGATAAAAATGCAAATGCTCCCTGGCAATTTATTCCAGCACCTCTTTTGAAACAAGGGCGGTCGAACCAGCTGCGTGGAGTTTCTGAGGATGCTCCGGTTGGGTCTGCGCTCCTCTGAGGGTGCTTGAACGGTTCTCAGCAGGGTTCTTGCTCTGGTGTTTGCTGTTTCCCATGACTTTGCTCTGCCGGTCAGGATGGCTGAAAAAACCCATCGTTTGGGAGCCTGGTTAGTTCTCTGGGCTTTAAATGATCTTGATAAAGGATGTGTGTGTATAAAATTATCCCATAACGTGACCACAGAGAGCCGGGGCGGAAGATGGTAACATTACACTAATGCAAATCCTCTTGTGCGTGTGGTTTTTTAATGTTTGTCACTTCTAACACACAGTGCCTATTTCTCAGGATCCAAACTGTACTTTTTTCCTACTCTTATATTAGGCACTTACTGCTAAAGCCACAGAAAGGTATTTAAATGAAGATGGTAAATACATTACAAGCTGCTGGGGTACCAAGGAAGAAAACACAAAACCACTGCATTAGTCTGTGGGGCTTTTCCAACAGGTCGAACGCTTTATTAAATCATGGGATCATAGAATTGTCTGGGTTGGAAGGGGCCTTTAAGATCAACTGGTCCAACCGTCAACCTAACTCTGATAAAACCCATCGCTAGCCCATGTCCCCCAGCACTGTGTCATCCCACCTTGCAAATCCCTCCAGGGACGGTGCCTCAACCACTGCCCTGGGCAGCCCGTTCCAAGGCTTAATAACCTCTTCAGTGTCAAAATTATTCCTGATATCCAATCTGGACCTCCTCTGGGGCAACTTGAGGCCGTTTTCTCTTGTCCCTTCACCTGTGACTTGGGAGAAGAGACTGATCTCCCCCCCGACTACCCACTCCTTTCAGGGAGTTGTAGAGATAGGTCTCCCTCCAGGCTGAACACCCCCTGCTCCCTCAGCTGTTCCTCGTAAGACACTCTCCAGGACTTATTTAAACTGTCATTTAACATTAGTTGAGTGACAAAATGTCAACCATGGACTGAGGTTTCTGTGTCTCTCAGAACCCATATGGGAAAATCTGGTGTCCGACTGACAACAAAGACAATCTCTAGAAGACCACACCACCGCCTCACTTGTGATCACTCTTTGTGCTGTTTGACACTGAGTTTCATGCCAGAGGCGATGGTTGAGCTGTGATTTGGAACGAGTGACTGCTCTAAACTGGGGCTATTCCGAAACAGTGTTCAGCTGTTCCTGGACGTGGTTTCACCCAGCTGTTGAGTGGGCTTCATTTGGCTGGGGTGATGGGTTTAATCAGATTTATCTTGGATAGCGCTTGTGTGGAAGGTGGGTGCTTTTTGTTGAATGACACACAAGTTGAAAATGAACATTAAAATCATGTACAAATGGAGTCAGGTAAAGCTAATCTGTTGCTTCATCAAACAAAACCAAATTCCTAAGAATATACTACATTTGGCAAAGAGATTTTATGCGTAATTTTCCAGTGGACCCTTCCCTGATGTTCAGAGGGACCATGGTTAGAAATAAGACCTCCACTGCACTTGGTCTGTGTTTATTCCAGCCTTTTTCCCATGTCTGATGGTGTCCACCCCACCCCGTCCCCTCCCAACTATGTTTTTGGAGAAGGCCATCACTCAGTTTGTTTCTTCAACATGAAGAAACCCCCACGTTATTTACGGCTAGCTCTGAAGAAGTTCAAGAAAATAAAATCAGCTGTTAAGTCATTATAAGCACATGGATGCTTTTATCTTAAATGTTGCAAAGGGTGACTGCTCTAGATAAGAGGGGTGGTTGTGATGATTTAAGGAATAACTTGCAATTATTTTAGGGAACAATAAAACCTAGGAACGTCGTCCTGTGTATTGGCCATGCAAAGAACTGTGTCCATCAATTATTGCTTAATTTATTCTGTTCAAGGCAAAGCTTTGACTTTTCTGGACCTTATTATTTTCACTTAGTGAGTTTTATTCCTTGGCATACTTAATTGCCTTTTTTATTGTTTAGAAAGGTACCCTTGAAGCTCTCCACTCATCAGCTGAGCAGTTCAGTAGTTGGATTGGCAGCTGGTTCGTGCAATAAGCGTCGGTTAATGCTTCCTTGCAGATGGATGAACTTTGCCAGTGATATAATACCTTTTAAACATAGACATGATGTTCTTAGTGGACAAAGGATGATGGGTTTGTGGTGTGGAGAGGGAGAAGCAAGGGATGAGAGATAATATTGGGAGGTGCTTGGAGGTGGCTGAGCTCTCGTTGGTGTCGTGCCGATCCTTGACTCGCATGTGAATCACATCCTAGGGGGAAAAAAAAACAAAACCATCCCATAATATCCTGACAGTCAATAGAACAGTGAGCGTACGAGGAAGTTTAACTGAGTAACAGGGAGAATATATCCATTATTCATACGATGCGCTGTTGTCTTTCTGCGTTCTCCTGTTTTTATTCTTCCCCTTTGCTAGTTTGTGTGCTTTGTAGAGCTGAAAACGCGTGATTTTGTAGCTTGATAAGGGGAGTAATCATTTCTCACTTGTTTTCCACAAAGAGAGAAGCCCCTTTGGGCAGTAAAACTTTTAGTGCAGCCCAGCTTGAAACTGTTTATAATTATTGACTAAGTATGTGAGACTATTCCCAGCTTTGTGTAGGTATCTGATGTGATCACAGGGCAATAATCGCCAAACCCCGTTTGATTAAAAATCGAAGAATCAAGATTCTTTACTGTTGTGTTTTCTCTAATGCTGTTTGGAATTTTCAAGTGTCTGGAAGCGTGAAATAAGATTTTGATGTAGTTTCCCACGTACTTCTTGCAGAAATGAGGAATTTGAGCCTTTGTCCGGTGCTGATCATGAGTGGAAAGTAATCTCATTTAATTTCTTTCAATGGAAAAAAAAAGCAAACACCCCAAAACAAACAACGCCAAAACAGATGGCTTATTTGTTTTTTCTTGCTGGTATATGAAAAGATGAGAACAGGATTTTTTTATTTGCAGAATTTAATATTCCTCACTTATGTACTCCAGTGCCCTGGGAATAACCAGCATTGCACTTGTGCTGCTGCTGACAAAAAGCTGCTTTTGGCTGCAGCATTTAAACAGCAAAATCTGCAGCGAGGGCTCCTCTTTAGCAAGAGTTAATACCAACAAGAAGTTATTTTCAGAGGCCTTTGGATTACACAGATACAGATTTAATCGCGGGGCTGCAGAGCCTACTTGTCTGATGGGTCTGTCTGTCCTAGAATTGACTTGGTTGAGATGGGAGATTGGGAAATATACTTCCACAACTTTCTGTAAATTTTAAGATATTGAACCTTATTTGGTTTGTCCATAAAGTAGACCCTAAATGGCCGATAATCGTTGCACCTATGAGCTTTGAATTGAGGTTGTAAATAGTTTTACCTGATAGTACTTTAAGCCATTGAAGTGTTAATTTTAATGATTGTGCCAGCACAGTGTGAAATTCTAATGCAAGATATAAAATGCCAGCTCTTTTTTAGTGTGTGTTACTAAACATTTATTGCTACATGCATTTGAATGATAAGCAAATAAAAACACAACGATGGCTGCGGTTTATAACTGGTCATTAGAGTCCTCATCCATCAAAACACATAAGCGTGTACATAATGGGACTATTTGCATAATTACAGTTATGAGCTTGATTTCTGAGCGTGTAAGTAGTCCTTTAAGCATACGTGGGAATGGTTGATGATGGAGCCTGACAGTTTTAAATGGACTATGGATAAAACCGCGAACGCTCTGAAATTTGCTTCTCACCTGTTGACGTGTTGGTTTTTTGCTTTTTTAGAAGTGGTCAGCGAGCGCAGGCGGACACGAGGTGTTGGGCAGGTTGGAATTCAAAATGCCATGTTTTTTCCCCCCCGTCGTGGTTTCAGACAAATTTACCAAAACCTGATTGACAGATGTCCTCCCCCTTTGGGTAAAAGAGAGGAGAGGAAGGAATTAAAGAGATTCAAGAGTTTAGAAAAAAACCTAAACTACTTCAATGAAAATATAAATAATAATAATATAATAAAAGGAAATTTAGGAAAAAAAAAAAGG